>JBAGKK010500778.1:0-14807 GCA_037177015.1 Euceroptres primus | reverse complement strand
CGTGGCGGTCTCGGGTAGATGAGGCAATGAACTTTCGAGTTCCAAATGCCGATAAATAATAATAATAATAATAATTATTCATTATCGCCACAATTTCCACATACAAAAAATTACTATAATTTTTGAACTAATAAAAACAAATAAAAATTTCGAAAATTAAAAATTTCAAGCTCGTGACGGCTTGCTATAATATTGTCAAAAAAATAAAAAAATAAAAAATATTGTGCACTCATGCTGATTATAAAAGGCAACTTTTTTTAAATTCGGGATTTGATTGATGAAGATTTGATAGTTTCGGTCCGCCCTACTGGGAAATCATAAATATAAATCCAGTAAATTTTTTAAAAACTGAGTTTTATGTTTTTTTTAAATTATCTTTTTTAAATAGACTTTTGAAAGATATTTATAGCATCTGTGCTTTTTAATGATAAAAATACACTCAGAAAAAAATTGATAAGTCTATGTAATCAAAAACAAAAAGTCACTTTTATATTTTTTAAAATTATATTTCTCCAAATATAATTAAAAAATTTTCAACTTCCGAGGTCTTTTTAATAATAAAAAGGCACTAGGAAAAAATTAGGAAGTCTAGAGAATCGAATAAAGGAGGAAGGCATCAAATTATAAAAATTATTCTTTTGAATTTTTTTGAAATTTTTTTTCTCTTTGCTTTGCTAATACTTTTTAATACCTGAGTGCTTTTCGTTCATAAAAATATATCAGAATTTTTTTTAATTGGAAGAATTAAAAATAAGAAATTAGCATATTTTGTAACTGCTTATTTCATTTTTACTTCATTTTTTTTTTATAACAAAAGATTCCTTCCGCTATCCACTTTTCCGGTGTATTTTTATTAATGGCAAACACTCAGGTGTTTAAAAATATTATCAAAGACAAGTAAAAAAAAATAATTTAAAAAAATACAAAAATAATTACTTTTAAAATCTGCTGCCTTAATTTTTTCGATTCTCTAGACTTGCCCATTTTTTTCTACTGTATTTTTACTATTAGAAAGTCCTCAGAAGTTAAAAAGATTTTTTAATGATATTTGGAAAAAGATAATTTGAAAAAATACGAAAATGACTTTTTGGAAAACAGGCCATATCTTTGTTTTTGATTACATAAACTTATCCATTTTTTTCTAGTTTATTTTTATCATTAAAACGCCCTCAGATGTTAGAAATATCTTTTAAAGTCAGATGAAAAAAGATAATTTAAAAAAAACATAAAATTGAGTTTCTTTAAAATTTGCTGTGTTTACACTTATGATTTTCTTGGCTTATCAAATTTTTTTTTTAGTGTACCTTTACTAGTAGAAAAGCCTCAAGAACCTGAAAAAATTCTTGCATCCTTCATGTAGATTTAAAAATTGTATTTTGAAAACAGGGGCTTATTTAATGTCAATTATTGCCTAGAGAACGTTAACTAAAAGGCTGTAAAAATTTCGGGAGGCGGCTGCGGTTTCCAAAAACGTAAGCAAAAATTAGCATATACGAAAATATAAAACCTATGAAAATAAGAATTCTTTCAAACACATTTTGCTAACGCGTAATCAGAAGGCGTTCATCAATCGACATCAAATTAATTATACTTTTTCAAGGCCCTAATACACTACTTTTCCTCATAGTTTCAATTTCGATTTCTAAAATTTTGTTTCTTCGACCCACTCTAATGACTACATAGTTTCAAAATAGAATATCAATTATTGTATTTTGTTTAAAACCCCAAACCATTATGAATTTTTATTATGTGTAATTTTTAAAAATTTACTGTTTAAAATAATGTTCAAATTACAATTGTAATTTGTAATTTGTATTACAATTCAAATCCAAAAAATAATACCAATTGCACACAAAAAAATAACCTTAAGGGCGTGCGATACGTTATGATGTCACAAATTACTGACAGGGTATATAAAATATTCGGCAATCCTGTTCTTAAACAAACAAAGATATCAAGTTGAAACTAAAGAGAATGATAGAAAATATGATAAGACACATCTGTTATGCGTCATTTTTTCAAAATTTTGAAAAAAAAAATTTCAAAATAATTTCTTTTCAAAATTTACAAAAAATGACATAACAGATGTGCCTTATCATATTTTCTATCTTTCTCTTAAGTTTTAACTTGATATCTTTGTTTGTCTAAAAATAGGATTGCCGAATATTTTATATACCCTGTCGGTAATTCATTACATAATGTTCAATCAATTAATAATGTTCGTATTAATCAAATTTGGCAACTGATGCAATAATTTCAACAAAGTAAAGAAAAAGGATAGAAGAAAAAGAAAAAGACGATCACTCAAACCTTTTCTTAGCCTTCTTCCTCTGTAGATGAAACCATAAATTTGATTGTGGATGGGTTTAAACTTCCACTATATGGAGCGTATTATTTTTAAATCTGTAATTTTCTTCATAATTTCAGGCAAAGGCACTTCTTGTCTAATTTTTGAATGCGAGAAAAGTAACTTCACTTTTATGCATTTTTTATTGAAAACTTAATGTTCTTGTATAAAAAGCGAGTACAATTATATCTAAGTGTATGTTTTACAGTAACATCCAGTATAATTAGATAATTATGAATGGAAATTATGTTGACGTACGAGTCAAACTGGATTAAATATAAATGTGCATGTTACATTTATATTTATGAAGAGAATAAAGCAATAGAAATGAAAGTCCTAGCTTTTACCTTCAGGTCGGGATCACCGTAAAAGGTTAAACCTGATAAGTCTAAACGGATATATTAATTCCATCGTGACGAGAATGAATAAGTTTCATGAATAATGAATAACATATAATGTTGTAGAGCTGAAAGTTATTCAATAGCAACTCGAAATCCTTGTATTCGATAAAAGTTGATGAAATTTATTGTGCGACCACTTGTACGGAATTGTACACAAGTACTAAGCTATTGTAGTCCATCTGCATTCAGAACAATGTACCCTTGGTCTGTTCATTTTCATTGAAAAGGGGTATGTTTTCACGCATGTGAGTACACCATGGACTCGACGATGGAGAAATTATCGTTGCATTCAATGGCAAAAAGCCTCACCCGTGTGAAAAAGTTAATTTCTTCTGCATTATACTTTTCATATACCATTTTTCAAAATTACTAATGTTTTCGAAACCATTGAACATTTTGCAAATTTCAGAGTTCACAGTGCAAAATGATCTCAAAAAAAGATGATTTTTTCACATAATAGGAGGAAAATAGGGAAATAAATTATATTAAATTGCATTAAGGAAACAATCCTTTTATCAGAAATTTTACATTAAAGTTTATTCAGCTCGATATTAAATGTTCTACTCTTTCTAGCAATTTTATAAAAATGTCTTCCTAATGTTAACAAAATTATGTTTGGAAAATTTATATTTCTTTGCATATAAATAGTTTTTTTCGTATAGAATGCCTTATTCATAGAATAATTTTTTTCATTAAAGTAAGTTAATACCTAGTTATTATCTATAATACCTAAGTTATACCTAGTTATTATGTAAAATGAAAAGATTGACGAAAAACGACCAGGAATTTTTTTAGACCAGAAAAACCTGGAACTAATAATGAATTTTTAAAATCTTTAGTAGAATAATATATGGAATTAAATCATTAAACGATATTGAAGGTGTCCGATTAGAAACTCTTCAAATTTTAAGCACTTCAAATTTTCAATTGTTCTATTTTGATACTGAAATGTTCATTCTGGAATATTTTACAATTTTTAATCATTCAGTTTTGAATGAATCATTCAGAAAATGTTTATTTTTTAAGACTAAATTTAAAATGATACAATTTCGAATGTTTGAGTTTAAAAATTTTAAGTCTTTAAGTTTTAATTATTTAATGACAAATTAAAAAATATATAGTATTCAATGCCTATTTCAAAACTTCAAATCTGCCACAGCGAGTCTCTTTCCCTACTTTTGGTCAATTTTTACACTTCTTTAAAGAATTTTTTCTCTTTTTTCATACATCCGTTTATTTGTAATTTTTTCATATTTATTGCAAATACAAATATTGTCACATTTTTAAATTAAAAATTTAAGGCTTCGAATTGATACTTTAGAAATTAAACAATTAAAAATTAAAAGGTTCAAATTGAAAACAGAGAAATCAAATAAAGGTAGAATCATTCAAAACTTGGAGAATTAAAAGTTTGAAGACATCAAAATAAATAAATTTTCAGTCTAAAGTATTCAAAGTTCAACTAATAATTTAGATTGAAATATATTTTAAAAATTTTTTAATTTCAAATTTAAATCATTCAAAATTGTTTAGTTTCAAATTCAAATCATTCAATTTAAAATTAAAAGTGCCTAGAATTGAAAAATTTTTAATTTCGAATTGAAAAAATTTAAAATTAAACAGTTTTGAAACTAAAGCGTTCCAAATAGAATTAGAATGTTGCTGAACTTTTCAATTTAGAAGGCATCTACTTGGAAATTTTTCACATTCAAACATTTAAATGTTTCATTTTGATTCTGCAGAATTCTGGAGTTCAGAATATTCTTAAGGATTCTAAAAGATTCTACAACACTCTAGAATTTTTGGTAGAATATTGAAGAATTTCGGGATATTCTTTTAAATTTTATAAGATTATTATAGGGGAACCTAAAAAAACTGTAAAAGTTTATAACCTTTTACAGTTCTTTCGCAGATTTTTTCCAGATTCTTATGGATTCTTCCATAATTCCAGAATAGAATTCCAGAATGGATTCTTCCAAAATCCAGAAGAATCTATAAGATGGCAGACGATTCTAGAACAGTTTCGAATATTTTGAACTATTTTTCGAGATTTCAGATAAGTTTTAAAGATTCTAAAAGAATGGAGAAAACGAAACGTTCAGAATTCAATAATGTCGAATTGAAAACATTTAAAATTAAACAGGTTTGCAATTAAAGCGTTCCACAGAGAATTCGAATGTTGCTGAACTTTTTAACTTAGAAGGCATCTACTTGAAAGTTTTTCACATTCAAACCTTTAAATGTTTCATTTTGAATAATTGTGATAAAATTAAAATTAAAATTGTTCAATTTTAGCCTATTCAGTTTTAAGTTTAAAATTTAATTCTTCAATATAATATTATATTGCAGAATTAAATTTTAAACTTAAAACTTGAAGGACTCTGAAGCCCTTGCATTTTAAATATTATACAATGTAGACTAATTTTATTTTTTTTTCTAATTTTATTTTGTACAACTCTAAGTATTTAAAATTTTAAATCATTTAGTCTTCCACGCTCGGAGTTTGAAATTGATTAAAGTTATATAAAATTAAAAAATATTCAGTTTAGAATGCAAGGTAGTTAAATTTTCAAGTTTATCGGTCTAAATATAAACACTACTTTTTTAGTCTTCCATTTTGAAAGTGTTTCATTGTAAATGCTCCTCATTTTTAAATTTACAAATTATCGCCGTTTTGAATTAAAATTATAAAATCTTTAAAACTTTCAATTTGAAATTGTCCATATTGTTTTTCTTAATATTGTTGCATTTTAAAGGTAACTTAAAATATTGAAATCTTAAAATATGCTTAAAAACACCTAAAATTATTGAATCTGATTGACTTTCATTAATTTAGACCGGATATAAGGGGACAAAGGAGAAGAGAAAGAAGAAGAAAAGGAAGTTTATTGGCAAAAGGGGTAAAAAGGGGAAAAATAGGGAAATAGCTAGGGGAAAGTCAGTGAAACCTGAAATTTCTTGGGGTTTATTTTATTTTTTTTGATTTTCAGGTTATTATGTATATTTTTGCAAAAATAACTCCAAAGCAGTGCTTTTGTAGCGTAATCTCTGTCATTTGGCATAGAAAAAAAGTATCTGAACGTTTAATATTTTTGGACTTCCAGGACACATTAAAATTTTGGAAAAAGTGTGAAAAGTTGCAGTTTTTCTCAGTTTTTAAAATGTTTCTTTGCTTCAGAGCATGCTACTTTAAATTTTTCTGAATCAAGCTTGAAGGGAATTAAATTCCCTGTAAAACTAAAAAAAGGATAACTTTTTATCTCATATGATTTAGGAAATACACCCTTGGGAATTTTTATTTTTCGGAAAAATTTGTGAAAAAAATTAGTTTTAGTTTTTGTGAAATACCATATTTCCTGTGCACGGTGGAAAAAAATAGTAACAATATTAGTTAAAGCAGACTTAATAAAAAGGAAATCTAAAAAAAAATAAAATATTAAGTAGCGAACCACCAGTCATGGAAATGAAGGTCAAAGAAATCATTATCATATCTTTGTTTACAATTTTCTACCTTCTTTGTATGTTTTTTACAAACAAAAATAAAATGTTATGTCTCTCACACGACCGAAGTTATAGCGTGTTAAAAATACACAATTTTATAAAAGATTGTTAATTAAAAGTACATCAGAAAACATACAAATCTGAAAAGCTTTAATAATTCCTGAAATATAACCATAAAAATCGAGGGCATCAACTTTTAAAAGAACACTCATTTTTATGGATATATTTAGGAAATTATTAGTTTTTCAGATTTATATGTTATTTTATGTACTTTTATTATTTTAAGAACAACTTTTAACGCAAATTGCAGTAGAAATGAACGAGCTTTCATAAAAGTGGGTATTTTTCATCACGCTATAACTTCGGACGTATGAGAGATATCACATTTTATTTTTTTTAGATTTCCTCTTTATTAAGCCTGATTTAACTAATATTCTAATTATTCTTGTCAACAGTGCGCAGGAAATGCATAAAGACTCAAATTAATTTTTTTTTGACAAATTTTTGTCCACAGTGCGCAGGAAATTCACAAAAATTAAAACTAATTTTTCTGACAAATTTTTTAGAAAAATATAAATTCCGAAGGCTGTATCTCCTGAACTATATCAGATAAAAAATTCTTTTTTTTAGTTTTACGGGGAATTTATTGCACTTCAAGTTTGGTTGAGATGAATTTAAAGTAGTATGCTCTGAAGTAAAGAAATATTTTAAAAACTGAGAAAAACTGCAATTTTTCACACTTTTTCCAAAATTTTAATGTGTTCCGGATGTCCAAAGATATTAAACGTTTAGATACTTTTTTTCTATGCGAAATTACAGAGTTAAATTTACAAAAGCACCGCTTTGGAGTTATTTTTACGAAAATATACATAATAACCTGAAAATAGAAAATTAAGTTTTTTTTTTAAATAAGAAATTAAGTTTATTCAACAATCCCTCCAGCGATTTTTTTCTTTTCGGTCTTAAAACAATCGTGAGGCATCACTGAAATGATTTCAGAAGAAAAAAGAGAGGTGCGAGTCCTTTTGGATTGAACTCAATCTAAGCCTACCGCGATGAGTCAATTTCTGCAACAGAATGAAGCAGTTACAGTGACTGAATAAGAATTAAAATACGATTTTAATTTACTGTAAAAATAGTCATATTTACTACATTTTGTAATTCCGTTGACTACTTATTGTATAGTTATTAAAACAGATTCATATTTATCACGAATTCTTTTCATTAAAGAAGGCATAAATGTTTTCCTTTCATGCAAAAGACCTTTTGCAAATGTATTATTAACTTCTGTAAAGTTTCCATCCATAAAGTTTTCCCTCACTTTGCTGAAACAATAAATCCGTCTCATTGATTCCAGTTTTGTAAGCTATCTGGGAAAAATATTCAAAGGGAATAAGTTGCTGAAAAGCAAATGTCTTCTTATTTGTTTTCAGTCTCGGTGTAGTGGATTGAATCAGCGTCGACAGAACGAGAATAAAAATCCGTAACTTTCTTATGCTAAGTAATAAGAAGGCAGAAGGCTAATTAGAAGTCATAGACGCCTTCAATTAAAGTTGAGTCGAGCGTTAGGGCACGGTTCTCGTCTTCTGGATTATAATCAGCCAATTTATAGTGGCTGCACTCGCATACAAGGCTGAGAGGAGACATGGTATGGTCGTGATTTAGATTAGGGGTTGGTTCGTGAAACGAGAGGGATGAGAGTCTGCAGTCGAGGATGCTGAAGTATTAAGCGATTCAACCTCCCTATCCAAGATTCACCAGGGACAAAGGATTCGACCGCGACGATGATTCTAATCGAATATGATTATCTGGTCCCTCCGTCAACTAGAAATTCCCTTCTGCCAAGTGAATTTCGAGTGAAAACTTGAATCACTGTTCCAAGACTTCGAGAAGCTTTTCGAAAACAATTCTCCTTTCAATAAACTCATTGTTTCACTAATATAATTGTTAATTAATATTATTATTATAAATAGTCGCGGATTATTATTATTATTATAAATAGTCAACCATCGCAAATTTGAACATGATCATTGCATTGCATTTTATATCCCCCTACTCAAATTTAAGGGAGGAAGTGTCATATCCCACGACTATTTATAATATATAATTCGTATAATTATTAATTAAAATTATTATTCCAAATAGTGACGGGACGAGACACTAATATACTGGAGTCAAAATTTCTCAACTGGTCACCTGATTTTTGACTTGATGTAGAAACTTGGAAATTTTTAACTAAATGAAAAGCTTTTGACTATAAAAAAGACCCCTCGGCGGTTTTTATAAAAGATCGATTTTTGACGAAGTTCTCAATCAATCAATAAAAAGTGCACTTTTTGTCAGAAATTAATTACTCCTGAACCACTGCAGATTAAAATCTAAAATTTTGTGTCAGCAGTACTTAGTGAAGGATTTATCCAACGATCATCATGATTGTTTAATTTTCGGTCTGACAATCTGACGATCGTCAGATTGTTTAATTTTCGATTTTTTTAATAAAAAATAAGTAAACAAATACTCATATTTATGTGTTCTACACACGTAAATTCGCAATTTTTCTTGTTGTTCTACGCATAGGACGTTCACGAAATAGAATATGAAAAAAAATTGGGGTATTCGTAATTTTTAACGTTGGAAAATAGATTTTTCTCGCGCGGCGCACGCCTTACTAGCGCATGCGTATGCGTACCGACACGAACTTGCATGCATGGTACGCCGACGCAAAAAACAAATGAAAAACATGTGTTTAAACAAATGAATATTGCTTAGCAGTGTACATATGGTTCATACCGTTGTTACTCTATTATCGTCTAAATTCCAGGTACTTAAGTACTTACGTACTAAGCTAGAAAATTGTGTTTGTGCACTGAATTGTAATCTGTATTGTTATTTTACATTTAAGGTGATTTTGTGTTCATGTACATTATATTCATGACTTAAACATATGAACATTAAAAATGGGCTGCGCACACGAATGCTTTAACCCCCTTAATAAAAAACATCATAAATGCATTCGTAAAAATTTAGTTTTCATATTTGAAAAGCGCAATACAAAATTCGAGAATTTAGTGGGTTCTTACGTATGTAAGTCATGACTTACATACGTAAGCCATTAAATTCTCGAATTTTGCATTGCGTATGTAAGTCATGACTTACCTACGTAAGATCCGACTAAATTCTCGAATTTTGCATTGCGCCTTTCAAATATGAAGCCTAAATTCTTACGAATGCATTTATGACGTTTTTTGTTAAGGGGGTTACAGCATTCGTGTGCGTGACCAATTTTCAATTTTCATATGTTTAAGGCATGAATATAAATGACCACAAAATCGTCTAAAATGTGAAATAACAATACGGATGAGAATTCAGTGCACAAACACAATTTCCTGGCTGAGAAAAACCGTAAGTACCTGGAATTTAGACAATAATAGAGTGACAACGATATGAATCATATGTACACTGCTAAGCAATATTCACTTGTTTAAACACATTTTTTTCACTTGTTTTTTGCGTCGGCGTACCATGCGTGCAAGTTCGTGCCGGTACGCGCGCGCTAGTAAGGCGTGCGCCGCGCGAGAAAAATCTATTTTCCATCGTTAAAAGTGACGAATACCCCAATTTTTTTCATATTCTATTTCGTGAACGTCCTATGCACAGAACAACAAGAAAAATTATAAATTTACGTGTGCAGAACACATAAATATGATTATTTGTTTACTTGTTATTAAAAAAAACCGAAAATTAAACAATCTGTCTAAGACATGATGATCATTGGATAAACCCTTCACTAAGCAATGTTGACACAAAATTTTATAATTTAATTTGCAATGGTTCAGGAGTAATTAATTTCTGAAAAAAGTGCACTTTTTATTGATAGCTTGAGAACTTCTTCAAAAATCGATATTTCATAAAAACCGCCGGGGGGTCTATTTTTATAGTCAAAAGCTTTCCATTCATATAAAAATTTCCAAGTTTCTACGTCAAGTCGAAAATCAGGTGACCAGTTGAGAAATTTTGACTCACTGCTAATTTGTTTATATTAATTAGGTTTTAAAGGTATTTGTAATTTTAGTACCTAATTTTCTCAATGAGTTGATGGAATGCAACTGAAGACTATTTTTTCACTTATCGTCTAATGTCTCAGGTGCACCTTTTTTCCGATTTCAGCAGCACATTACAGGCCATTCTCGCAAGCTCTTCTGGGTCAAGCACATTTGCCTGGAGCGCATTACATTCCTGAGTGGCAATACCTTTGTATCGATCCACTGAAACATTCGCGCTTCGCTGAAAAAGTGTGGGGTTTTCGAAGGATTACAGCTCGAGCCGTGCCGCGGAGAAAAATGTTGTTGGAATTTTTTACCGATATAAACTTAGAGTGCAGTAGAGGTGTTGATCAATAACAAAGTATTGGAAAATTCGCTTACGAACGACTCAAGTAGAAGAAGAGCTTTGGCTAACCAAAGGAACTTTTCCTTTAAACACCAGTGATGTTCGAGATTGAAAAAAATGACCATTTTTCAAAAAAAAAAAAAAAAAAAAAAAAAGGAAGGTGATCAAACAGTGACCAACATATTTTCAGTTATAGTTATATTTTCTTGAAGCAAATCAAATAAGATGTCCTTTCATCAATGAATAACATTAAAAACAAGAAGTGATAAAAAAAAATTTAGGCATTTTATTACGTCATGGATCACAGTGGTTCCGTAGCTTCATTTTAGGGAAAATAGGGGATTTCTTTTTCGAAAAAGGGAATTTATTTTTTCTTTTAAAAATACTAAGGGAGAAAATAAATGCTTAAATTCAATGAAAATGCAAGAAAACTCAAATTTTATTAACAAATAAAATTATATCTCATCTTTAGATTCTCAACTTCATTGGCGTTTAACAAGAAGGTGGAAAAAATATTTCAATTATATAAATATAAAAATGTTCTGCTGTTAAAATTGAGGACAAGAATTTAAATTTCTGAATTATCAATTATGAAATTGATATATTTTTATAGTTTCCACAAATCAAACATCCGAAATAAAATACAATAAAATGCCAATGCTAAAATATTATAAAATGCTGAAATAAAATACAATAATTTTTTAGAGTCTTCTAAAATCTTCTACAATCTTAAAATACATCCCAAAATCTATTATAATTTTCAAAAAATTATTATTATTAAATAATAAATTATTATTACTATTATTATTATTATTATTATTATTAGTATTATGTGACAGTACATTTTCAGAATCTTTCAAAAATCTTTTAAAATCGCCAAAAATCTTTTGAATACTGTCAAAAACTTCTAAAATCTTTTAATCACTTCTAGATTTTTTTTCTAGATGTTCAAAGGGACTATATAATTTTAGAAATATTCTGAAAACAGTCTAAAAGAAAATTTCAAGATTATCGGAGTCTTTTGTAGATTATAGAGGGTTCTGAATGATTCTGCAGAATTCTGGAGTTTAGAATATTCTTGAGGATTCTAGAAGATTCTGGAACACTCTAGCAGTTTCCGTAGAATATTCAAGAATTTTGGAATATTCTTTAAAAAATTTTATAAAATTATTATAAGGACACCTAAAAAAACTGTAAAAGTTTATAACCTTTAATCTTTCCCAGATTTTTTTCCAAATTCTTACGGACTCTTCCATAATTATGGAATCTAGAAGATTGCAGACGATTTTAGAACAGTCTCGAATATTTTGGAGAGTTTTTAGAGATTTCAGATAAGTTTTGAAGATTCTAAAAGATTGGAGAAAATTTCAGGAGTCTTTTATTAGATTTTGTGGGATTTTATAAGTTTCTAGAAACCTTTAGAAGATTCTGGAAGGATATAGAAGAGTTCAGACAATTTTAGAGGATTTTATAAGATTCTGGAATAGTTTATAATATTTTGAAAAGTTTAAATAGATGTTGCAAAAAATTCTTAAAGATTAAATACTCTAAGAGAATCTGAAAAATTGTGGATCAGTTTGAAATAGTAGAGAATTCTAACAGATTCGAAATTCTTTTGAAAATTCTGGAAGCTTTGAGAAAAACTTAGAGGATATTGAAGGACTCTTCTGAAAAAGATTCGAAATTCTTTTGAAAATTCTGGAAGATTTGAGAAAAATTTAGAGGATATTGAAGGACTCTTTTAAGATCCTCCAGACTCCTTCAATATCCTCTAAATTGTCCTCAAATCTTCCAGAATTTTCAAAAGAATTTCGAATCTGTTAGAATTCTCTACTATTTCAGACTGATCCATAATTTTCCAGATTCTCTCAGAGTATTTAATTTTAAGAATTTTTTCAACATCTATTTAAATGTTTCAAAATATTATAAACTGTTCCAGAATCTTATAAAACCCTCTAAAATGTTCTGAACTCTTCCATATCCTTCTAGAATCTTCTACATGGAGCAGCGTTGAATTTTCTGAAGAAGTTTAACAGATTTAAGATGAGTTTTGCAGATTTTTGTAGAATTTCAGAAGGCTTTGAAAGTTTTTTAAAGATTTTTGAGGATTCTAAAAAATTTTGGAAAAACAAAGAAAGTTTTAGACGGCCATGGAAGAGTTCAGAAGATTTAAAAATTTGGAACTGGAAAATTTCAGAAAACTTTCAAAGAATTTTTGAACGTCATCAGTTTTTATTTCTCATAATTCTTGGATTAACTGAAACTTTGAATAAAAAAAAGGTGGTAAAATGAATCAAATTCTCAACAAAAGGGATTTTAGGGGATTTTGAGAATAATAGGGGGGAAAGGGGAAATAGGGGACTGTGTGGAAATAGGTAACATATTTTCATTTGAATTATAAATTTTTTGAACGTGACAAAGTATCATTTTTTTATATTTATATTCAGGGAGTTTATTAAGTGTTTATTATTTCCTCTCTGATGCATGGTCTTTTAATTTTTATATTTAATAATCCTAAGTCTTTAAAATTGAAAAATCAAATAAAATTAGAATTTTTAAAATTTGGATATGAGTGAACTATGAAGCAATGACATTACTAAAAAGCGATATTTAACAATTTCGAAATAACTAAACATTTTTATACTTGAAAACTACGAAAATTTAAGACTCGATTATGTTTCCCTTAATTCTTAATTCCAAGTTTTTAGGATTGAAGCTATTCAAATTAAATTTTGATATTTTCGGGGATTTCAATTTTTTTTACATTTCTGGAGGCTTTAAACGACTCCCAAAATTTTAACAGATTTTTATTTGCAGCCCCATCACAGATTTGATTTTTTAAAATTATTCTTTTTCAACTGACTTCAAATATTATTTTTAATATCTAAGGGTGTTCTAGTGATAAAAATACTCTAGGAAAAAATTGATAATTGATAAATTCATTTTTGTCTTGTTTTTTTAATTTTTAATTTTAGTGATAAAAATACACTAGAAAAAATTGATAAGTTCATGAAATCAAAAACAAAGAGGCAGCATGTTTTCCAAGAAGTCACTTTTGTGCTTTTTTTAAGAGTATTTTTATTACCAGTAGAAACGCTCTAGATACCTGAAAAAATTCTCTAAGGTTTAACATTTCTGTAGGGATAACATTTCTGTAGGGTTTAAAATTATTTTTTGAAAACAGGGGTCTACTAAATATTAATAATCTCTGATGGGGATGCAAATAAAAATCTGTAAAAATTTGGGAAGTCGTTTAAGGCCTCCAGAAATGTAAAAAAATGGACACCCACGAAAATATCAAAATTATGAAAATAAGAATTTTTTCAAACATATTTTTTAACGCGCAAAACCAAGGCGTTTATCGATCTAATCCAAATTAATTACACTTTCTGAAGGTCCTAATAGCTCTTGATCCATGCGTGAATGGGCCGATTTGGCTCAAATTTGAATTACTTTCTTTTTTTGGGCATTCGAACAATATTCGAAAGTGGGAGCGAAGGAATTCAAAACAAAAGCTACTTTTCCACATAGTTCCATTTCCGATTTCCAAAATTTTGTTTTTTGGCCTGGCAAAAAATTTTGTTTCGAATTCCTTCGCTCCCACTTTCGAATATTGTTCGAATGCCCAAAAAAAAGAAAGTAATTCAAATTTGAGCCAAATCGGCCCATTTACACCTGGGCCAAGAGCCTTAAAGTTTCCCATGTAATTTACATGGCAGAAATACACCAAAAACGAAAAATCTGTATAATATCGATATTTTTCATTAGAATTGGCTTTAAAAACTACGTAATAATTATAATTATCTAAAAATTTTTTAAAATCAAAAATGGCGAAGAATCAAAAACTCCACAAATAACGAATTTCTACGGTTTTCAACGAAATTCTTTTAAACTTCGCAAAAATAAAATACAGAAAATATTTAGCTTTAGAACCTATATCATAATTCTAACAATCTAAAAATTTGAAAAAATTCAAAATTGCGGCTAATGAAATACTTAAAAATAGCTTAAATCTCTTAATTTTTTTTAACGGAATGCATTTAAATTTCACAAAATCAAAATATTTGGCTTCAAAAACTACGAAATAATTTCGGCTGCGCGATAGAGGTCGTACCCTAGCAATACCTGCTCATAGAACATGTTTAATGCAGAAATCTTTTGTAATTAGA
>JBAGKK010500767.1:0-14807 GCA_037177015.1 Euceroptres primus | reverse complement strand
AAAGCAAACAAGAACTTTATTTAATTTAAACAAAAGATTTATTCGATCTAAATAAAAATTTATTCAAATCAAATAAACAAAGACAAAGAAAGAATTTGTTTGAATTAAACAAACATTTGTTTGACTCCGTATCAATGTTATAATTTGTTTGATTCAAATAAATTTTGTTTGAATCAAGCAAATATTTTTCTGAGTGGACAATTTTTTATTAGCAATTTTTTGTTAGAAAGGGATGCACATTTTGCGTGGTTTTTTTTTAGCTTTGGGAAGAATAAGTTTGACAAAGAAGGAGAGTCAATTCTGAAATATATAAAAACGCGCAATAAAATTTAAAGGTGTTTGAGTAATAAACTATAATTAAATTAACTATTTGAATAAACTATAAATTTGGTTCTGAGGAAAGGGAAGGTCTTTGGTAAAATGACTTGATTTTTTGGATAACGATTGGACATTAAATGAATTCACGAACACTAGACTTACTTCGTCATTCGAGTTGAACGATACGACCCATTGAAGTCAATAATATCCCTAATAAAGAATGTTGACAAAAATTTTCTTAGTTCTAAAAATTGCAAAAACTTAAAATAAACCCCTGAACAGTATTTGTAAACAGAAGCTATTTTGAGAAAAGGAGTCACGTTTTTCGATGGGATTAGCGAATTTATCGTTTGGAGTTTTAGTCACATTTAGTGAGATGTCTACAAGAATTTTTTTTACAATCATATAATGTCTTCAACACGTCGGATGCGCATTGCGGCTTGGCTCCAGCTGCACCAAACCAAGAATCGGGCTTTTCTTTCAAAAGATGAGTAACGTCTCTCAGGATTTACTCCAGACATCTCAAATAACATTTTTCTACCGTCGTGAGTCTTATCTTGACAGAAATAAATCGAGCTTCAAGCGGGAAAAAACAAGGGGTCATGAACTCTAAAAAATGATCTTTTATTTTTATTTATTTTATTATTTATTAGTTCTTCCCTGGACGATTGGGCTTTGAAAAATAGAAAACGTATTTTATTTAAATGCAAGGTTCGTAGCTACAAATAAAAATAAATATATAAAAAACAAAATAAAAATTAAACATTACATATGATTATTAAGTAATTTTTAATTGTTAAAATTATTTAAAAATTTAAAATATTATTTTAAAATCATAATTATTAATAATTTTTATTTTTTTCCAAAAATAGAGATATTAAAGAAAATTAAAAGAATTTTATTCTTCATAATAGAAAAATAAAAGAATAAGTTTGGAAGGTTTTAATGACCATTCTCAAAACTTTATTCACAAAAACAATCTGGAAGTTTTTGATATTAAGAAACTTGTATCTGATTTGATTTTTTGTTCTGATTGTGTGTCTTTATTTCCTTCGAACTTTCGACTTTCTGCAAAAACTTATTTACGTGGAAGGAAAATCTATATTCGTAGCAGGGAAATCTATATTCTTAGGAGGGAAATCTATATTCTTAGGAGAAAAATCTACATTCTTAAGAGGGAAATCTATATTCTTAGGAGGGAAATCTATATTTTTAGGAGGGAAATCTATATTCTTAGGAGGGAAATCTATATTTTTTAGGAGGGAAATCTATATTCTTATGAGGGAAATCTATATTCGTAGCAGGGAAATCTATATTCTTAGGAGGGAAATCTATATTCTTAGGAGATAAATCTTTCTTTAGGGAATAGAAATCATCTTTTTTTTCCCCAATATTGAACGTTCCAGGAATTTTTCTTTTTACATTTTTCTTCTGTCTTTATAAATTTCTTTTTCTTTCTTGATACATTTTTTACAATCTCATTGCTATGTGAGTGTATTATTTAATATTTGGAATTAAACATTTGATGATTCCAGAATATTTTAGAATCCCACAGCAATGTACTTTTTATTTTAATTTTAAATGTTTTCCTTTTTAGGAAAGTGCAAACTCAGGATAAAAAAAAGATTGATGAAAGTCTGCAGCTTTTTTGTTAGAAACACTGACTTTAGTACACAAGGCATGCAATAAAAGTCGAAACGAATAGACGGAGCTTTAGAAACGCCATTGTTTCGTCAAGTTTCGAGGGTGCTCCTGAGCGGATGTTGCAAGCAGCAATTCGAAATGCTTTTTAACCCGCAAACGATTCAACCTATACAATATTTTTCCTCTGACGAATTCTGCTTCTTTTTCTTTCTTTATCCATCTCAATAACCAAAAAATCTTTCATAATTACTTCACCATCAGAAAAAATGACAAATTTCCTGCAATTAGACATTTTTAAATATATCTTAAATCTTTAAAATACTTCTCCTCTCGTTTAAACCGAAAAACTAAAATCCTGCGATTTAAATTTCGCGCTACAATTAAGGTTAGGTCTCTCAGTTTCTCACAAGTGATGTCACGTCTTTGAGGTTAGTCTGGTGGGAAATTCAAAATCAAATTTTCGTTTTATTGCTTTTTAAAGCACCAGGCTGTATTTATTAATAAGAAAATGATAGAAATAGTTCAATTGAAACTTCTTTTTTAAAGTTTACAATAATTTGGAAAATTTTCTAGTGTTAAATTTAGATTAAACTGGCATTTGCCTTGGTCCCAGTGGCTGGAAAACAGATGTTATAATTGAATATGAAATTCAAAGAGAAGCTGCTTCCTTTCTTTGTCGATGAGGTGCAACGGAAAGATAGGAGCCGAATAGAATCTCGCAGGGTCGAAGTCAATTGTGACTCGCTTGCGGCGAAGTTTCATTTGTTATCGTGGTGTCCGGGGCTTTTAACTGCATGAAACTTGGGGTTTTGTTTGGACGTGTAAGGGTATATGTGAAAACAGTGACTGGAAGTAGCAGGCACGGTGGTTACATCGGTTGGGAAACGACAAACAACAAGCAACACCCAGCTTATAATTCAGGTGACGAACTTGTGAAACTTTCACTCCACAAAATATAATATTATAAATGAATAATAAATAAACAAATAGAAAATAATAAGCTAAAATAA
This sequence comes from Euceroptres primus, assembly GCA_037177015.1. Classification (NCBI taxonomy): domain Eukaryota; kingdom Metazoa; phylum Arthropoda; class Insecta; order Hymenoptera; family Figitidae; genus Euceroptres; species Euceroptres primus. The sequence goes on along the minus strand of JBAGKK010500767.1, from coordinate 11,835 downwards.
ATATTGAAATAAACGAGGTGTTAACCACTACTGAATTCAAGTGTACATTTTTGTTTCTGAATTCTTTTAAACTCTTTTGAATTCATCTTGTATTCTTTAAATTCTATTGAATTCATCTTGTGTTCTTTGAATTATTCTTTTTAATTCACCTTGTATTTTTTTAATTATTCTTTTTAATTCACCTTGAATGCTTTGAATTATTTTGAATTCGTCTTGTATTCTTTGAATTATACTTTTTAATTCACCTTGTATTCATATTTTGAGTTCTTTGAAGAATTCTTTTGAATCCATCGTGTAGTCTATCAATTTTTCTTTTTAATTTGTATTCTTTGAATTCTTTTAAATTTACCTTAAATTCTTTGAACACTTTTGAATTACTTTGTATTCTTTTAATTATTCTTTTAAATTAACCTAGTATTTTTATTTTGAATTGTTTTGAATTCTTTTGCACTCTTTGAATTATTCTTTTGAATTAACCTTGAATTCTTTAAACACATTTGAATTCATCTTGCATTCTTATTTTGAATTATTTTGTATTCTTTGAATTATTCTTTTGAATTCATCTTGTATTCTTATTTTCAATTCTTTGAACACTTTAAATTCATCTTGTATTCTTTTGATTAACCTTGTATTCTTATTTTGAATTCTTTGAACACTTTTAAATTCGTCTTGTATTCTTTTGATTAACCTTGTATTCTTATTTTGAATTCTTTGAACACTTTTAAATTCATCTTGTAATCTTTTGAATTCACCTTGCATTTTTATTTTGAATTATTTTGTATTCCTAGAATTAATCTTTTTAATTCACCTTGTATTCTTATTTTGAATTCTTTTGTATTCTTTGAATTATTCTTTTGAATTCACTTTGCATTTTTATTTTGAATTCTTCGAATTCACCTTGAATTCTTTGAACATTTTTGAATTCATCTTCTATTCTTTGAATTATTTTGAATTCAACTTGTATTCTTATTTTGTATTCTTTGAATTATTCTTTTTAATTCAGCTTGTATTCTTATTTTGAATTCTTTTGTATTCTTTGAATTATGCTTTTGAATTCATTTTGCATTTTTATTTTGAATTCTTCGAATTCACCCTGAATTCTTGTAAATTCATCGTTTATTCTATGAATTCACCTTGTATTCTTTGAATTATTTTGAATTCATATTGTATTCTTTGAATTTTTCTTTTAAATTCATCTTCTATTCTTTGAATTCTTTTGAATTCACCTTGTATTCTTATTTTGAATTCTGTTGAATTTATCGTGTATTCTCTGAATTCACCTTGTATTCTTATTTTGAATTCTTTTGTATTCTTTGAATTATGCTTTTAAATTCATTTTTCATTCTTATTTTGAATTCTTCGAATTTACCTTGAATTATTTTGAATTCACCCTGAATTCTTGTAAATTCATCGTTGATTCTGTGAATTCACCTTGATTCTGTTGAATTTATATTCTGTTGAATTTATCGTGTATTCTATAAATTCACCTTGTATTCTTATTTTGAATTATTTTGTATTCTTTGAATTATTCTTATTAATTCACGTTGTATTCTTATTTTGAATTCTTTTGTATTCTTTGAATTATGCTTTTAAATTCATTTTGCATTCTTATTTTAAATTCTTCGAATTCACCTTGAATTCTTTTGAATTCACCCTGAATTCTTGTAAATTCATCGTTGATTCTATGAATTCACCTTGTATTCTTTGAATTCTTTTGAATTCATATTGTATTTTTTGAATTCTTTTTAATTCATATTGTATTCTTTGAATTTTTCTTTTGAATGCATCATCTATTCTTTGAATTCGCCTTGTATCTGTTGAATTTATATTCTGTTGAATTCATCGTGTATTCTATAAATTCACCTTGTATCCTTATTTTGATTTATTTTATATTCTTTGAATTAATCTTTTTAATTCACCTTGTATTATTATTTTGAATTCTTTTGTATTCATTGATTTATGCTTTTGAATTCATTTTGCATTCTTATTTTGAATTCTTCGAATTCACCTTGAATTATTTTGAATTCACCCTGAATTCTTATAAATTCATAATTTATTCCCTGAATTCACCTTGTATTCTTTGAATTCTTTTGAATTCATCTTGTATTCTTTGAATTTCTCTCTTGAATTCATCTTCTATGCTTTGAATTCTTTTGAATTCACCTTGTATTCATTAAGTTCTTTTGAATGCATGTTGTATTCTTTGAATTCTTTTGAATTTTCTTGTACATATTCTCTTAATTATTTTGCATTCTTTGAATTCTTTTGAATTCTTGAATTCAGCCGTACATCAATATTGCTAGTGGTTGACACCTCAGAAATAAATAAATGTTAATGAAATAAAATAAACAATAAATTTTTAAATAATATTATATAAACGTCAATGTAAAAAAAGTTTCCATCATTACCATCCGATATGGAAGAAACTGAAAAAATATTATATTTGTGAAATCTAAATAATAGACAATAAAGATATAAACTTTTTAGAAATTTTTTTTAAAGATTAACATTATACTAAGTAATTAAAAAGTTATCCCTAATGAAAGGGAAGTTTTTTTATAAAAAGGAAATTAAATTTCTTTAGGTGAACTTGTCTTATAAAAATTTAAGGCCTCGTGTGACTAGTCGCTTCTTTAGTTTCCAGCAAGTTTTCTTTACGACGAAACTTGTCCATGGTGCTAAACTTTCAATTTTCTAGAATTACCAAGGGTGAAGTGAAAACGACCAGAAAGACAAGAGAAGCTGAGTTGAGTTCCAAGTTTCAATGGAACTTCAAGTTCTTCAGCAAATTCTTCTCTTTGCCGATTTTCTCAATTCACTGTCCTAAAAAAAAAAATAATAAAAATAAAAAAAGGGGATAAGCTACTACCATTCTTTTTAATTTAAAAAACAAGAAAGATAAAAAATTCAACGTTAATTTACATTTTACAATATCTTGATGGATAGATTTTTTTCCACCAAGAATATTTCTGAGTAGATACTTGTTAAAGGTCAAATGTGAAAAAAGTAATTTTAAAATTAGATTTAATCAATAACGGAAAAATTATACTGTTTAAAAAAAGATATTCTGTACTTTTTAGGCGACTAAGAACCATTAGGGTCTTAGTCGCCAAAAAAGAAAAAGATATTCTTAAAAGTGGAAAATTCCGATTCATAATTTTATAGAAGGAAAATCAGAATAAATAGAACTTGAATCTCGGAAATGTTTTTAAAATTCAGAAATATTCTCATAACCTACTTCCATCCCCGATATTTCTTTTTCTTCGGTTAAATTTCCCAAGGGTTTTAATAAAATTCATCGAGAACTTCAATATATTCACAAAAGATTAATTCAGTTTTTTTCCGAGTCGTAATAAACAACGAGACCAGAATAAAATGAAATAATAAATGTAAATAAATATAAGAATGTATAAAAATAATAAATGTAAATAAATATAAGAATATATAAAAATAATATATGAATAAATAAAACTAACAGTTAAAAAAGTACAAATAAGGAAAAATAAAATTATATAAATAAAAAAATAAAATAATATAAATTAAAATTAAAATTATATAAATAAAAAAGAACCATTTTATGTAATGTCCCAAGAATTCGGAAAGTTATTTTTCTAATTAAAGCTCGCTCTCGAGGAGAAATCCGATAAAGGTGTCGGAACGAATATCACGGATGCAATTATTTTTATGTGAGAGAAATGTTGGCCCGTCCTCGGTCAAGTTTCCAGAGGGAGAATTTAAAAATTATATTTCCACGGCTCTTAAATGATCTTCTCACTCCAATTCTCATAATTCTTTTCATTTTCCAATTATTCGCTTCCTCTTGACAAATATTTCTGGCGACATTCTTAACATTTTTATAGCAGATTCAAGGATTGTTGAAATTCCAATTTCACCACAAAAAAAAATTAAAAATTCTTAGGAACAAAAGTGGAATTATGAAATATTTTTGCACACAAAATTATTTTAAATATCTTTATAATATTTATAGGAAATTTATAATAATAAAATGTATGATATTAATGAAAAAATATTATTCAAAAAAATTATTTAAAAAAAATGTATTTAAAGATACAATTATTATTATATCTTATTATTTCTTCTTATTTATTTATTTATTATTTAAAAACACTGAATTCTTGTGACTAAAATTAAGGTTTCTTGTATATCAGATTTCTCAGATAAATCGCTGAGTTCACTCAACGGATGAATTTCAACAGCTGTGTCCTCTCGTCATAAATCGTGTTCAAAAATAATTAAATATCCAAGAACAAAAAAACAAGATGCGATGCTTATTTCAGGATGACCTACATATCTTGCAAAGAAAAGTTTAGAATTCTCAATTTCAGACATTAAATGCTCGTCAATTGCAAAAAAGTAACTAGTAGAAATAACATAAATTTAATTTAATTTATTCTTCTGCTACAAAAAAATTTATTCTTAACTCCAAAAAAAACAACTTGTCTATTGTTGTAAATTACTGCAGAAAATAGTGTAAGAGACGTATTAACACAACAAATTATAACAAAGAACAAATGTTATCTAAAAGAGATGATAGCGCATTTCATTATTCTTTTTTTTTCTGACAATTTTTACAGTGAGGGAGAACAAAGCAAATGAAAATAAAGATATCTTTTGTGAACTTGAACTCGGAAAGCGTTGCGGCGCTTCACAGAGGTCATCGACATTTTACTTTGCGACCCGACGCGTCGGGACGCTTGGTGCTCGGCCAGACGGAAAATATCCGATCGAATTCGTATATTGGATTTAAAAAATTAGGTGATTAAATTAAATTTCAAAAATTGCAAAATTTTTTTCAGAACTCCGTAAAAAATGGTTCAGAATTTGTTATAATTGGTACAAAACTTGTTCGAATTGATCTAAAACTTGTTCAAACTTGTACGGAACTTGTCCAGACTGGTACAAAACCTATTTAAACTGGTGCAAACATGCTCGGACTTTTACAAAACCTATTCAAACTGGTAAAAATATATTCGGAATGCTACAAAACCTATTTAAACTGGTACGAACATGTTCAAACTGTTACAAAACCTATTCAAACTGGTACAAATATATTCGAACTATTACAAAACCTATTCAAACTGGTGCAAATATATTCGGACTGTTACAAAACCTATTCCATCTGGTACAAACATGTTTGAACTGTTACTAAGCCTATTTTAACTGGTACAAATATGTTCATACTGGTAAAAACATGCTCGAACTATTACAAGACCTATTCAAACTGGTACAAATATGTTCGAACTGTTACAAAACCTATTAAAAATGGTGCAAAAATGTTCAGACTGGGACAGAATTTTGTGATGAGTCGAACTGGCACAAATATGTTCAGAATGGTACAAAACTGGTGCAAACATGCTCGGACTTTTACAAAACTTATTCAAACTGGTACAAGTGTGTTCGGACTGTTACAAAACCTATTCAAACTGGTTCAAATACATTCGAACTGCTACAAAACATATTCAAACTAGTAAAAATATATTAGAACTGTTACAAAACCTATTCAAACTGGTACAAACATGTTCGAACCGTTGCTAAACCTATTCTAACTGGTACACATACGTTCAGGCTTGTACAAAAATGTTCGGACTGGTACAAAACCCATTCAAACTGGTGCAAACATGTTCACACTGGGAAAGAATTTTATGATGAATCAAACTGGTACAAAACCTATTGAAACTAGTAAAATACTGGTACAGAATATATTTACAGTCACCAGAACATAATTATAATAATTAATTAGTACAAAACCTATTGAAATTAGTACGGATATATTCTGGCACAGAATATATTTATAGTTACCAGAATATAGTTTTAATAATTATTATTTATTATACCAGAATATAATATAGTTTTGGTACGGAACTTTGTGATGAGCCAGGCTGGTACAAAACCTATTTAAAGTGGTGCAAACATGTTTGGACTGGTACAAAACCTATTCAAACTGGTACAAAACCTATTCAAATTGGTAAAAATATATTCGGAATGCTACAAAACCTAGTCAAACTGGTACAAACATGTTTAAATCGGTACAGAACTTTTTCAGAATCGAAAAAAATTTGTCTTAGTTGTAACTAAACATATCTGAATTTGTGAAATTGGTTCAGAAGTTAATTATACTGGTACCAAACTTGTTCGGACTGGTACAAAACCTGTTCAAACTGGTACGAAAGGTGTTTAACCTTGTTTTTTTTCTCACCTGGGAAGTTCTTTTTGTACCCGGGGGGTAAAAACGCCGCAGGTGGAGTGATCGGAGGTGCCGAGTCCCAGCAGGGAACGACGTCAGGTTGCATCCCACAGGATCCATAACCCGGCAGTTCAAGGACCTTCTGTTGCTTTTCACAGCGACGCCGATGTCGTCCACGTGGTGCAAAAGTTTTCACGGCCGCCAAAAAGCCGACCCCACTCATAACTTAAAATCTGATCTTCCTCGAAAGTACGAATCGGAAGGATATTTTACAGTGTCTGATAATTGAGCCGCCCAGCTAGGATATTTAGGGGAAAAAAGGAACAGAGGGAAAAAAAGGAGAGGGATATTATTATCCTTGGGAAAGGTTGTCGTGTTGACAGAGAGACTCCTTTCTGTAGAAGAATGTACTAAATGAAGACCAGCAGGCTTTTGAGTCGAGATAAACGAGCAAAAGTCCTTTCAATAAAGGACTCTTAGAAATTGGAAGTAAAAAAAGGTCTCGAGATTATAGCGCTACTTGATTTGAACTTTAAACCGATGGTAAAGGCGTCAATGGAAGCTCCCGAGTTTTATCGTCGAGCTTTTCACAAAGGACGATAAATTCTCTTGGGATGTTCTCTTATCCGAGAGCTTCAACGAAAAATAAGCATTTTCTGAAAATTTATTACGGAAGGGCATTATTAAAATAACTTGAAAGCTAGGATTTTTGATTGGAAAAAAATTTATTGGACGTTGAAGCAAACTTTTTATTGAAGCTCTCGACATAAGACACTTTTCCCTCTGAATTTGTAACAATACGAAAATAATATAAAATACTTTTTTGAGGGTAAAATACTTTTAATTTTTGTTTTCTTTTTCTTTAAAAAAAAAAAAAGGATAATAAAAGGGAGGTGAAGGTCACTGACGAGTTAAACGACTAGCTCTCCGAAAAATTGGATCGATCACTAGTTGCGCGTGGCCGGAACCCCATTGGCTAAAATCGAACTTGAAAGACAAAAACGCTCTTTAAGAGAGCGTGCCTCGTACTGATACTGACGACTGAAGGCAAAAGCGAGGAAGCTCATGCGCGATCGTCACCGTCGCGTGAGACTATTAACCATACGGAAAATACCGAATTTAGTCGAACCATTCCGATACAAATTGCGCACGCGTCCCATTCTTTATGACTAAAAAGGAGGGGTGTGTGATTTGCTCTTTGGATAAGATTACAAAAAAAAAGAAAAATGGAACATTTACACAACTACAATTTGCTTGCGAGAAAAATGGACATGTTAAAACCGATGGCATTAGTATAGAATTTGTTAAAATTGGTACAAAACGTGTTCAAAATTGTGAAATTGGTAGAAAACTTATAGAAACTTATAGATTGGTAGAAAACTTATTGATGCAGAACTGATTGAACAAGGTCCAGAGAACTTGTTCAAAATACAGGATATGTACAAACTAATTTGGAACTTCTTCAAATTAGTTCAAAACATGTTATCACTTGCAGGTAACATTTGTTAATATGCAAACTCTTGAAAAAACCCGAGAATTCACCGACAGAGATTGGCAGAGAACTTGTACAAATGGATAAAGAAGTTGTTCCATTGACACAAAACATATTGAAATTGATCGATAAATTGTTTAAATTTGTACATGTCTAGAAATTGTAGAAACTAGTTCAAACTTGTCAAAGTGGTACAGAAATGGTTCAAACTGGTATAAAACCTGTACAGATTAATGCAGACGTGCCTAAAATGGTACAGAACATGTTCAGACTGGTGAAAAATATGTTCATATTGATACAAAAATATTCACATAGGTTCAAACTGATAGAAACAGGTTTAGGCTGGTACAAAACAGATTAAAACTGGTACAAAACCTATGAAAACTGGTACAAAACCTATAAAAACTGGTATAAAACCTATTAAAACTGGTACAAAACTTATTAAAACTGGTACAACACCTATTAAAACTGGTATAAAACCTATTAAAACTGGTACAAAACCTATTAAAACTGGTACAAAATCTATAAAAACTGGTATTAAACCTATTAAAACTGGTACAAAACCTATTAAAACTGGTACAAAACCTATTAAAACTGGTATAAAACCTATTAAAACTGGTACAAAACCTATAAAAACTGGTATAAAACCTATTAAAACTGGTACAAAACCTATTCAAACCAGTACAAACATATTGAAACTTGCACCAACATGTTCAGATTGTCAGAAACATGTTTAAACTTGTGCAATTGGTGCAGAACTTATTCAGACCAATTCAGAACTTGTTCAGGCTGATACGAAGGTTTTTTAAATTGTGGCTAAACATGTTTGAACTTGTGCAAACAATTGAGAACTTGTTCACAGTGGCGGCAAAAAAACGGTGCACAGTGGGGCAAAAAAAACGTCCGTGGACAAATTGATTTTCAGAAGAAAATTGTTATCCGAATTGAACGTTTTTTTTAAAAAATGAAACCTAATAAAATTCCGCATCGAACTGCCATGGCGGCTTATTGAAAATCTTTTCTTTTTATTTAATAACAAAAATGAAAAAATTGACTTTTTTTGTTTAATAATAAAAATGAAAAAATTGACTTTTTTTATTTAATAACAAAAATGAAAAAAATTGACTTTTGAAGTGTACCGGTTTTTAAAAAATACCTTGAATTCATTAAAATATATCTAAAAAACATGAAGCAACTATCCAAAAAAGACGTTCAATAGCAACACAAATGTTTAAACATTTATTGAATTTGTTATAAACAAATAAGTTACAAAGTTACAAATTGTTAGAACAAATAAGAAAATGGTTTCGTGGGGATTGGCAGCGATTCGTCACTTGATTCGCACTAAATTTGAATAATTTATGGACAAAAATAGTTTTTTAGTTGAACTAATAAATGTACATAAAAAATTGTTATCAACTGATAGCAAGGAATTACTGCTAAGTTATTTTAAGTATATTCCACAAGAAAAACGCAATTTTTAGTTTACAAATACATTAGCCGAGAAAAATTGGTTTATAAAATTGTTAATAACAATAAAAATAGTGGATCGTTATCAAGGTATCTAAAAAAAGTTTTTAAATTTGTTATTCACAGTTATTTACGCTAAAAGTACAAAGTTTGAATTCTGAAAAATAGCCAAATAATGAATTTGTTAATTTAGTTTGTTTAAGCAATTGTCAAATGTCAGAAATTCACAGCAAAAAGTCATTTAAACCAAGTTTGTACGTCCAAAAATAACCAAATAATGCATTTGTTAATTAAGTTTGTTTAAACAATTATCAAATGTCAGAAATTCACACCAAGAAGTCATTTAAACCAAGTTTGTACGTCCAAAAATAACCAAATAATGCATTTGTTAATTAAGTTGGTTTAAACAATTGTCAAATATCAGAAATTCACGGCAAGAAGTCATTTAAACCAAGTTTGCACGTCCAAAAATAACCAAATAGTGCATTTGTTAATTAATTTATTGGGTAAAAATAGTGCATAGTGCATTTGCTAATTAATTTATTAAGTAAAAATTAAGTAAAATTAGGTAAAAATTAAGATTGTTTAAACAATTATCCACTTTTATTGGATGACCAAATATGATACTTAGGTTTCATTACCAGGTAATATATGATCGATTTCGTAGAAAAAACTTTATTTATTCCATCATAAATACCTGATATGGATATATCAGGTATTATAAAACTTGCTTAAAAAATAAGAAATTGTTTATGAACATTCATTAATTCAACTAAAAAACTCTTTTTATCCATTAATTGTTCAAATTTAGTGCGAATCAAGTGACGAATCGTTGCCAATCCCCACGAAACCATTTTCTTGTTTGTTATAACAATTTGTAACTTTGTAACTTATTTGTTTATAACAAATTCAATCAATTTTTAAACATTTGCGTTGCAATTGAACGTTTTTTTTGGATAGTTGCTTCATGTTTTCTAGGTATTTTTGAATGAATCCAAGTATTTGATAAAAACCGGTTCACTTCAAGAGTCAAATTTTTTTTCATTTTTGTTATTAAATAAAAAAAAAATAATAAATTTTTTCAAAAATCCGCCTTGATGCGGAATTTTATTAGGTATCCGCCATGGCGCGGAATTTTATTAGGTATCCGCCATGATGCGGAATTTTATTAGGTTTCACTTCAAAAAAAAAAGTTTCATTCATATAACAATGGTCTTCTGAAAATAAATTTGTCCACAGACATTTTTTTCGCCCCACTGTGCGGCGCCAAACTTGTTCAGACTGGTACTGAAACTAGACAGCTTCGAAATTTTGAAATAACTGAATAAATTGACTCGGCAAACAAGGAATAAAATAATTATAAGAAGATAAAAATCTCAAAAGAGTCAATGACCCTTGAGTGAAATGATCTACCATCCCCCGATGAAAATATGACCTTCGACCTTGAAATTAAACCAAGAATGAAAACCCCATGAATTCTTGGTCCAGCATTAGGTCATGAGTCGTTGCGAGAGAGACGCGTGGGTATTTGGTTGATGGCGAAAAGGGGTTGGTCCGGAGAACGAAGAGAATGGGGATGAAAATCCAGATGGAGAGGGAATCCCATTCGTACCCCGGGCAAGGGAACCGATCGTTACTGGGGAAAATCCAACTCAGTAAGTGCAGAGGAGGAGTTTTCCTGGGCTAAAAAGGGGTAGGGCGGCGTGTGAAGTACGGAGGGGGACATCTCTTGCTTTCCATCCATCTCAAGTTGTGATGAAGAAAGGTGGGAAAGGAAAGAGGGAAGATGGCTGGAGTCTCTCCCACAATCTTGCGGGATCAGATTTATCAGAGGTATCGATCATTCCCAGCTTCCCACTTCTCTAGTTCTTCCTTCCTTCCTGCCTTCAATTCTTTGACTTTTTACAATCGACCTTGAAAAACTGCCCGAGGAAGACTGATGCACTTCTGCTGGCTCGTGGCGTCGTTTGAAGTTAGGAAAAGCTTTCAGAAAAAATTGTGGTCTTTCAATTGAAACCTTGGATGCTGGACCTTCATTTTATTGAAGAAGCTGTACAGTTTTCGTGAAGGTTTCATTTTTTTTGGACATGTATTTTGATGATTTGAATGACAAAACTAAAATCTGTTAAAAAAATTAAGTTGAAATTTTTTTGAAGGAACTATTGGCCCTTTTCGAGGGATAACCACTCTTGAAATCTGCTGTACATGCCTTCATGAAATCTTTGCAATCCTTGAAATGTTTTGCAATTTTTATGAAATCTTTGAAATCATTGAAAACTCTACAATCTTTTAAAATCTCTTGAAACTTTTTGAAATCTTTTGAAATCCTTAAAATGTTTTAAAATCTTTGAAAGCTTTTGAAATCTTTGAGATCTTTTAAAATCCTTACAATTTTTATGAAATCTTTGAAACCTCCTGAAATCTTTTGAAATCCATAAAATCTATTGAAATTTTTATGAAATTCTTGAAATATTTTGAAATTTGTATGAAATCTTTGAAAACTTGAAATATCTGCAATATTTTGAAATGTTATTTTACTTTATTTTACTTTATTAACGGTATACACCTTGATACAATTGAATTATAATTTTTTATAACATATCTAATAATTATATAATCTTAACGAACTTATAAAAATGTTTACTAATAATTAGACAAAGCTGTGGAG
>JBAGKK010500756.1:4499-14808 GCA_037177015.1 Euceroptres primus | reverse complement strand
GAGCCCAGGTCCTTCAGATTGCCGGTCTGATGCTCTTCCAACTGAGCTACGGAGAGACAAGAACATTTTTCTCACAAATTCCTTACAAGCTGAATGTCAACGTCATTCCTTATACCTGTAAGATTTTGATTGATTGATTCGACCAAGTAGACAAACAAAATTAACATCTAAATTCCTAAATTAATTACCCTGGTCAAAAACTTAAGATCACTAACAATTTTAATAAGTAAAAACAATGCACTATCATATAGAAAAAAGTATTATTGTTTTATCTAATACGTTTTCAAATCACTCGAGAAGCGTTGTAAATTACAAATCTTAGTCTGAAAACAAACTTTCCTATTTTTATAAACAATTTTATATATAGGAAAATTTCACATGTAAATGCAGAAATAAATGACTTTTTAAAAATAATAATAATACCAACTGGAAAATAATAATACCAACTGGAAAATCGTAACAATACCTGCTAAATCGTAAGAACCATATTCCTAATCGTAACAATACCTGCCAAATCGTAACAATTCCTGCCAAATCTTCAAAATACCTCCGAATCGTAAACATTAGCTGCTAAATCGTAACAAGTATCTTCCAAATCGTAAAAACCAACTGTCGAATCATAAGAATCATCTTCCAAACTGTAACAATACTTTTAATCATAACACCTGACAAATCGTAAAAATCTTCTACCAAGCCATAAAAACCATCCTCTAAATCGTGAAAATACTTCTAAATCCAAAAAAAACCTGCCAAATCGTAAAAACCAACTTCCAAGCCGTGATAACAAACTGTCAAACCCAAAGATTCATCTGCAAAGTCGTAAAAAATCCCTTCGAATTGTAAAAACCCTCTGCCAAACCATAACAATACCTGACAAATCGTAAAAATCTTCTACCAAACCGTAGCAATATCAGCCAAATCGTATAAATCATTCTTTTAATGATTAAAATACCTGATAAGTCGTAACAATGAACTGCTAAATCGTAAAATTCATCTATCAAATCGTAAACACCATCTTTAAGGTAGTAAAAATCATTCCAAATCGTAACTATCATCTTTCAAAATGTAACAATAGTGCCAAATCGTAAAAACCAATTTTCAAATCGTAAGAATCATCTTCCAAATCGTAACAATATCTTAAATTCGTAGAAACCAACTGTCAAGTCATAACAATACCAACCGAATCGTGAAACACAACTGTTAAATCGTAAGAACCATCTTCCAAATCGTACGAGCCAACTTCCAAATCGTAACAGACCCACTTAATCGTAAAACCAACTGTCAAATCGTAAAAACCTAACAAATCGTGACAATACTAGCCAAGTCGTAACGAATAACTATAAAATTGAAGTATCATTCTCTAAATCATAAAAATGCCCGCCGAACCATAAAAACCAGTTTCCAAATCATAAAAAGCAACTGGTAAATCGCAAGAACCATCTTCTAAATCGTAACAATACCTACCAAATCGTAAAAACTAAGTAGGAAATCCTAAAAATCAACTGCTAAATCGTAAAAATCATCTTCCAAACTGTAACAATACTTTCTAATCATAACAATACCTGACAAATCGTAAAAATCTTCTACCAAATCATAATATTACCTTCTAAATCGTAAAAACCAACTGTAAAATTGTAAGAACCATCTTCCAAATCATAAAAATACCTCCAAATACAAAAAACCATCTGCCAAATCGTAAAAACCATCTTCCAAACAGTGATAACCAGCTTTCAAACCCAAAGAATCATCTGCCAAGTCGTGAAAATCTTTTCGAATTTTAAAAACCCACTTTCACATCATAAAAATACCAGCCAAATCGTAAAAATCATTCTCCAAATCATTACAATACCTGCTAAAATCTAGCTGAATAAAATAAGAGTAGGAGGAAAATACAAAATAAAGAAACTGGATACTATTTTCAAAAATCTTATTAGGTATTGACAAAATTTACAGTAAATAGGACAACGGCTATTCGGAAGGCCCAGTGTGACAATCTCACCACTATTCATAGTGTCCAGACAGTGATACATCGACGGAATCGTGTCCCTCACAGTAAGAAAATAATTTAATGTTAGGGTTGAGAAAACCAGTCGTGAATCAATGTATATTTACAAAGTTTCATTAAAAAGTACAAACGCCTTCGAAGTTAAACGCTTTCTTCAAAGCGATTCTACTCTTAATCCTAAAAAAAAAATTCTGACAGAAAATTTCCACCTAAGAAAATTAGTGATAATCTCATTTTTTTTAGTTAAAAGCGATTTAAAGTCAATTTTTTCTCACTCATACATTCATATAATCTCTATTGACAAAGTTATATCTTGCGTATGCCTAAAAGTCATTCTGCGCATGCGTAATATACATTTTTTAATAGGAGGATCTATTGCGCAGACTTCACATATGATTTTGTTTTACAGAATTGCTTATTAAGCATCTTTATTATACCTTCTTTCTTTCTAAAGATCTTCCTTAAAGATCCTCTTTAACAAAAAGATTTACTGCGCATGCTTTTTTCGAGTAGGATCTACTGCGCAGCCTTAAAAAGATCTATCGCGCATGCGCAACATAAAAAAATAAAAATATCTACTGCGCAGCCTTAATATATATATTCGTTTACTGAAAAGATCTATCGCGCATGCGCAATATAAAAAAATAAAAATATCTACTGCGCAGCCTTAATATATATTCGTTTACTGAAAAGATCTATCGTGCATGCGCACTACAAAAAGAATAAAAAGCTCTACTGCGCATGAGCAATAAATTGTAGAATGCTGAATGAAGCATCGAGTGTCTTCTCTGAAAACTAGACAAATAATACTTAACGTTAAAGATCTCATTCAAGAGAAGCTCTTTTAAATATAATTTTTCCAATCATGGCCCAATCAACTAAGGACATTAGAAACCTTCCTGGCAATGTTTCTTTCCATTTGCCAGGACTCGGGAATTCCTACCAGACATTTTCAAGCACCAAATTCTTGGGCTAAGGAACAAAAGGACCTAACTTAATTTTGAGTAGTCACCTCACAGATTTCCTCACAAAATACTTAGGTCCTTCTGTTCTTCAGTGTCTGTTGCTCGTTACAAAGATTTTTTTGCAATCTCTTCTCTTCATCAGCTCTCTCCCAATCCATCCGCAAAATTTCCTCTTAAGGTCCTTCTGCTTCACTGATTCCTACTGATGCAAGACTTTTTATTTCGTCTATTCTTCCAGTTCTTCAATCTTCAACTGCCTCTTCAATATCCAGTGTAATCATGCCAGGGTCCTCTCTGCTGTCTATACTGATTTCCACTGACGTGAACTGTCTCTGGAGTCCTGAAATACACAGTTTTCGGTCTTTCGTTATTGCTTCTTGCGATGGGAGTCGCTGGAACGAAGGGAGGACTTGGAGCAAAGGACTTCTGCTGTTGTTGCTGTGGTTGTTGTTGAAGAGGTCTCGAAAACTTGTAAGAGTTCTCTGAAGGCTGAAGGATTGTATCTCTACCCAATTGTCTATGCAGAGGGAGCACAAAACCACTTGGGAGGTTCGAATCCTGGCTCAAGGTCGGAGTGAGCGCTTCGTTCAAGGTCACGTCGTACTCGCTCTCTGGAATATCCTGAAGTCTTGTCACTTCGTTTAACCTCTGCTTGGCTCTGTAATTTCCGGGACCAGTTGGTTGATCTTGTATATCGTCCTTGTAGTAGTGATTGGGAGGTTCAGTGACGGGAATAACACGTCCGCTGTTACGAAGAGGTGATCCTGAAGATGTAGGGACTACTTGATCTGTATTCTGGATTTGGTAGTCCACTGACCACGGTGTTGGTTTTTCTTGAGAGGGTTCTGCGGGTCTTATCTGATGTTCTTCTGGTCTTCTCTGTTCTTCAGGTCTTCCCTGATATTCTTCAGGTCTTCTCTGATGTTCCTCAGGTCGTCTCTGATGTTCTTCAGGTCTTATCTGATATTCTTCAGGTCTTCTCTGATGTTCATCAAATCTTCTTTGTTCTTCAGGTCTCCTTTGTTCATCAGGACGTCTTTGATCTTCAAGACGTCTTTGTTCTTCAGGACGTCTTTGCTCTTCAGGACGTCTTTGTTCTTCAAGACGCCTTTGTTCTTCAAGACGCCTTTGTTCTTCAGGACGCCTTTGCTCTTCAGGTCTCCTTTGTTCTTCAGAGCGCCTTTGTTCTTCAGGACGCCTTTGTTCTTCAGGTCTCCTTTGTTCTTCAGGTCTCCTTTGTTCTTCAGGGCGCCTTTGTTCTTCAGTGCGCCTTTGTTCTTCTGCATATCTCTGATGTTCTTCAGGTCTCCTTTGAAGCGGCTGATTGGGTCTTTTGTGATTGAACTCTGGCTCCTCAGGTCTTCTCTGAATTAGTTCTTCAGATCTTTTAGGCTGTACATCAGTCTGAATAACTTTGTAAGCATTATACAAAGGCTTATCTTCTGAGTGGTCCTTGGATTTAAGCTCCTGTCGATAATCTGATCTAGTTTCTTCTTTTCCAGCAGGAGCCATCGAACCCACGGGTGATAAACCCCTAGGATTGGGGCTTCCACCCCTCGAAGGAAGGAAAGGTCTCTTCACAACTCTGATGGCTGTTCTGGGGGGTGGAGTAGGCGTGGGTTCTTCTTCATCGTAGTACTCAGCTCCGTATTCATCATCCTCCTCTGTCAGTGGCAGATCCGGTTTTTGAGTAGGTCTCCAGTATTTTTCAGGCAACTCTTTAGTGGACGTTTCCTCTTCCTCAGTAGATTTATACTGCGAGGGTCTCTCATAGTCAATATGCTCCTTGATTGGCTCTGGGGGACTTGTAGTTGTGGTGCTTGTAGTGGTTGTGGTAGTTGTGGTTGTAGAAGTGGTTCTGTCGTAGATGCTAGGTCTTTGCGTAGATTCGACCGATTCCTGAGGATCTTTCACCCTTGGCTTGAAGCGATCAGTTTCCCTTTCACGATTCAAAGGTCGGGCTGAGATTGGTCGTTCCGAGTCTTGAGATCGGCCGTTCGTTCGATCTCTCTCACGATCCGCCACTCTTTCTGGAGCTCGGTCCTTCCCACGATCCAGCGATCGATCT
This sequence comes from Euceroptres primus, assembly GCA_037177015.1. NCBI lineage: Eukaryota > Metazoa > Arthropoda > Insecta > Hymenoptera > Figitidae > Euceroptres > Euceroptres primus. Next base: position 9,770 of record JBAGKK010500756.1, on the reverse strand, counting down.
CGGCCTCGTTCTAATCCGTAAAAGCGATCCCTCGGGCGTTCAGGATGCTTCCGCAGTCGCACGTCGTCCTCCTCGTCGCGGTACCTTGTTCTGTGGAAGATGCAAGCCTCATTATGCAATTAAATCCAAAACTAGGTGGTAGCTTATCCTTAACAGCTTAACATGAAGCAAACTTCTTGCATTGGGAATGTTTTGTTCATTGGAGTGTGGTGATCTTGAGAATTTTCTGGATTAATGATCGGCGATTTAGGGTTTAATCGTGTCGTGTACGTTACCTTACCTGTAGGGTCGATCTAGATCTCTATCTCTTTCTCGTGCTTCGTAGAAATCTCTATCCCTCTCCCTCATAGCAGGTCTCCGTCTAAGTGGCCGGCGAGGTCTGACATCCTCCAGCTCATCATCATAATATTCATCAATCAACAATGGATCGGCTGGTCTTCTACGAGGTTCCTCTGAAATTAAGGAATAAGGGTGCATTAAACAGGAACTCCAACGACTTTCTCTTAAAAAGAAGGTGCCATTGTTTTTTTATTTACCGACAATCGCTTGGGTGGAAGTGACCTTGTAGGCGTATTTCTCCTGTTCAGAAAGAGGAACTGGTCTTCGGATTTTCGGGGGAGTCCGCGGCCTTGAGTAAAGTGAAGAAACGGAAGAAGCTGGTTTAACGAGTCCCTCTGTATTTCCATTGGTTGCAGCAGCCGCGGGTGCTGCTTCTTTATCGTCGTAATCGTCTCTGAACCTGAGAGTGGAAAGAAGCACATCCAGGTGTGAAGACAGACAGGATTTGACAATTTGTTTCAAGCCAATGTAAGTAAACTTGTGATAGCTATTAGAAATCTCACCTTTTGTCGGCAGAGTCTCTAGTTCTTGAATCCAGGACTCTGCGATCGTCAAACTCCGGATCCTCTGCATCCTTGCTTCTGTAACTCTCTTGATCTCTAATCCTAGTTCTGGGTTCCTCCTCGACAGGATCTCTAACACCCATTAGTGGATTCCTCCTATTTGGTCTAGCAGGAAACCTTTCTCTGGGACTTGTGGCATCCCTTTCCCTGTCTTCTTTTGAGGGTCTCTCCGGTTCCCTCGGTCTTGTCACGTCCCTATCCCGAAAATCCCTATCCCTGTCTCTGTCTCGCCTGTACTTCCGGTCCTCATAATCATCATAGTCTCTTCTGTCATAGCCACGAGGCCTTCCTCGATCATATTCCTCGTCATAATAATCCTCGTAGTAATCATAAGCAGGACGTCTTCTAAAGGGTCTTCTTCTTCTTCCAGGTTCCCGGTCTCTAGATGCAGCACGAGCTACTGATGCTGCGGTTGGTGGTGGAGTTGTGGTTGTGGTTGTCGTAGTGGTTGTGGAGGTAGTTGTTGTCGTCGCTGCTTGATAAAGAGCATCGTTTCTGTGCCAGTATTTCTTCGAATTTGTGCAGTCTACTTCAGAAACAAAGTGACAAATGAAGGTCTTCTGGTCGAAGGCCGTGAAGTTCGCACACAAGAAGTCGTATCGTGTGCCGTAAAGGCAGTGGTGATAGACCTGGAGGAAAAGAAGTTGCAAATTAGAAGGTGTATTATGTGAGTATTACCTTTTTTTTTATTATAGAAAAATATTAAATCAGAACTGAAGACGAATCGTCTTAGAAAACTGGCGAATCGTAATGAAACCTGCCAAATCGTAAGAACCATCTTCCAAACCGTAATAATCAACTGTCAAACTCAAAGAATTATCTGCCAAATCGTAAAAAGCATTCTCTAAATCATTAAAATCAACTGCCAAATCGTAAGAACGAACTTCCAAATCGTAACAATAGAGCCAAGTCGTAAAAACCAAATGCCAAATCGCAAAAATCATCTTTCTAATCGTAGCAAAACCTTCAAATCATAGAAACCAACTGTCAAATCAAAACAGTACCTACCAAATCGTGAAAGACAACTGTCAAATCGTAAGAATCATCTTCAAAATCGTAAGAGCTAGCTTCCAAACAGTAACTGTACTAACACAATCATAAAAACAAACTGTTAAATCGTAAAAATATTTTAATAAATCGTGACAATACTAGCCAAATCTTAACGAATATTTTTGAAATTGAAGAATCATTCTCTAAATCATAAGATTACCCATCAAACAATAAAAATCAGATTCCAAATCGTCAAAAACATCTGGTAAATCGCAACAATACCTGCTAAATCGTAACAATATCTGTCAAATCGTAAAAACCAACTGGCAAATCGTAAAAAGCAACTACCAAATCGTAAGAACCATCGTTCAAAACGTTAAAATACCTCCAAAGCCAAAAAAACCACCTGCCAAATCATAACAATACCTGAAAAATCATAACATTACCTGCCAAATCGTAAAAATAAATCCGAATCGTAAAAACTAACTGCCAAATAGTAAAAACTATCTTCCAAATCGTAAAGACCAACAGCCGAATCGTAAGAAGCATATTCCAAATTGTAACAATACTTTTTAATCATAAAAGTACCTGACAAATCGTAAAAATCTTTTACCAAATCGTAATAATACCTACCAAATCGCAAAAGCTTACTGTCAAATGGGCAGAACCATATTACTAATCGTAACAATGACTGCAAAATCGTAAGAACCATCTTCCGAGTCTTAACAATATTGCCAAATCGTAAGAAACAATTGCCCAAATGTAAGAACCATCTTCGAAATCGTAACAATACTTCCAAACTGTTAAAACCAATTTCAAAATTGTAAGAACCATTTTCCAAATCGTTAAAACCAACCGGCAAATCGTAAAGATCAACTATTAAATGGTGAGAACAGTCTTCCAAATACGAAAAAAACTGTTAAATCGTAAAAACCAATTGCCAAATTGTAAGAACTATCTTCCAAATCGTAACAATCGTGCCAAACTGTAAAAACCAATTTATAATTTGTAAGAAACATCTTCCAAATCGTAAAAACCAACTGGAAAATATTAACAATTTCTGTTAAATCGTAAGAAACATCTTCCAAATCAGAACAATACTGCTAAATCGTAAAAATCAATTGCCAAATTGTAATAACCATCTTCCGAATCGTAAAAACCAACAGCTAAATCGTAAAAAACTTCTACCAAATCGTAACAATACCTGCCAAATCGTAAAAACCAACTGGGAAATAGTAAAAATTAACTGGAAAATCGTAAATATCAACTATCAAATCGTCAGAATTGCCTTTCAAATCGAAATAATGCTTCTAAATCGTAAAAACCAATTGTCTAATTGTAAAAACCATCTACCAAATCATAACAACACTGTCAAACTGTAAAAACTAATTTCCAAATTGTAAGAACCATCTTCCAAATCAGAGAAATATTGCTAAATCGTAAAAATAAATTGCCAAATTGTAATAACTATCTTCCGAATAAAAAAACCATCAGCTAAATCATAAAAAGCTTCTACTAAATCGTAAAAAAACCAGCCAAATCGTAACAAATGACTATCAAAACGTAAAAACCCTCTCTAAATCTTAACAACACCCGTCATATCGTAAAAACCTGCTAAATCGTAAAAAGTATCTGCCATATCGTAACAATACCTGCCAAATCGTAAAAACCAACTGGGAAATAGTAGAAATTAACTGGATAATCGTAAAGATAAACTGCCAAATCTTAAGAACCGTCTGCCAAATCGGAACAATACTGCTAAATCGTAAAAACCAATTGCCAAATTGTAAGAACCATCTTCTAAATCGTAACAATACTGCCAAACTGTAGAAACCAATTTCCAAATTGTAAGAACCATCTGCCAAATCGTAAAAAACAACTGGTTAATCGTAACAATTTCTGCTAAATTGTAAGAACCAGCTTCCCAATCGGCAGAATACTGCGAAATCGTAAAAATCAATTTCCAAATTGTAAGAATCATCTTCCAAATTGTAAAAACCAACTGGAAAATCGTAACAATTTCTGCTAAAGCGTAGGAACCATCTTCCAAATTATAAAAATACTGCCAGACTGTAAAAACCAATTTCGGAATCGTAAAAACCATCAGCTAAATCATAAAAAACTTCTACTAAATCGTAACGATATCAGCCAAATTGTAACAAATGACTATCAAAACGTAAAAACCCTCTCTAAAACTTAAGATCACCTGTTAAATTGTAAAAACCTGCTAAATCGTAAAAACCAACTGGGAAATAGTAGAAATTAACTAGATAATCGTAAAGATAAATTATCAAATCATAAGAACCGTCTTCTAAATCGGAAGAATACTGCTAAATCGTAAAAATCAATTTCCAAATTGTAAGAACCATCTTCTAAATCGTAAAAATTCTGCCAAACTGTTGAAACCAATTTCCAAATTGTAAGAACCACCTTCCAAATCGAAAAAACCATCTGGAAAATCGTAACAATTTCTGCTAAATCGTAAGAACCATCTTCCAGATCGGAACAATACTGCTAAATCGTAAAAATCAATTGCCAAATTGTAAGAACCATATTCCGAATCATAAAAACCATCAGCTAAATCATACAAAAACTTCTACTAAATCGTAACAATACCAGCCAAATCGTAAAAAATGACTAACAAAACGTAAAAACCTCTCTAAATCTTAAGAACACCTGTCAAATTGTAAAAACCTGCTAAATCGTAAAAAGTATCTGCTATATCGTAACAATACCTGTCAAATCGTAAATACTGGACAATCGTAAAGATAAACTTCAAATCTTAAGAACCGTCTTCCAAATCAGAACAATACTGCTAGATCGTGAAAACCAAATTCTAAATTGTAAGAACCATCTTCTAAATCGTAACAATACTGCCAAACTGTTGAAACCAATCTCCAAATTGTAAGAATCATCTTCCAAATCGTAAAAACTAACTGGAAAATCGTAACAATTTCTGCTAAATCGTAAGAACCATCTTCCAAATTATAACAAAACCGCCAAACTGTAAAAACCAATTTCCAAATTGTAAGAACCATCTTCCAAATCGTAAAACCCAACTGAAAAATCGTAAATATTTCTGCTAAATCATAAGAACCATCTTCCAAATCGGAACAATACTGCTAAATCGTAAAAATAAATTGCTGAATTGTAAGAACCATCTTCCGAATCGTAAAAACCATCAGCTAAATCATAAAAAGCTTCTACTAAATCGTAAAAAAACCAACCAAATCGTAACAAATGACTATCAAAACGTAAAAACCCTCTCTAAATCTTAACAACACCCGTCATATCGTAAAAACCTGCTAAATCGTAAAAAGTATCTGCCATATCGTAAAAATACCGGCTAAATCGTAAAAACCAACTGGGAAATAGTAGA
>JBAGKK010500746.1:0-14808 GCA_037177015.1 Euceroptres primus | reverse complement strand
ATTTTGTCTTCAATTTTGTTTTGGAAATTATTTAAGGCTGAATTTGCAAATTATTTTTTAAAATATTGATTATACTCACGATTATTGTGGTAGACTGCGACTTCTTCACTGAACGATAAGGCTCCACTGAATAAATTCCATATTATGCAGAGTCCTGAAAAGCGAAGAAATTAAAAGTCCTATAAAATTTATAAAAGTTCTCAAATTTCTAATTTTGCTTTTAATTAATTTTTTTCTCAGATACAAAATTAAAACAGAGTATATTGATCTCATTTTTAAATCCAAATAAAAATGTTGTCATTTCGTAGAAACTATTTTAATACATATAAATCATAGAATCAAGTTAATTCAAACTAGAAATCGAATAATTTTTCGTGCTTCATCAATCCTTACCCAGAATCCTGGAAATCCCACCTAGAAACCATTACGAAATATCCATTTGGTTTTATGCAAGAATATTTGTCATTCTGTTCGTGTACCAAAACCCCACTTTTCATCCTTCGAGGAATTCAACTTGGTTCATTGCACAAGACCCGCTTATAAATAATTATTCACCACGTATATGTGTTAATCAGATGCTACCATATTTTTTTAATTGAAAGTGAAAATCCGGCATTTGAATATTTTGAACTTGATCAAGTATTTAACCATTTTTATTCAAATCTACAAGAATCGATTTTAAAGTTCTTTTTACAGGTTAAGAGTTTTCAATTATGTAGTTTTATTTTTATTTGTTTTCAATATCTCTTTGGCTATCATTTTAAATTATTTTTCCTACTTGAGTTGATTTCAAGATATAAAGGATTTTGAAACTTCTCAAGTTTATTTTTATTTAAACACAAAAGCGTCTTTAATTTCCAACATTCCCAGATTTGAAAACCTTTGAATTAAAAATAGTCCAGAATTAAAAGCTTCTAAATTTGGAAACTTAAAAAACTGGGACCATCCAGATTTGAAAATTTTCATCAGATTTAAAATACATCAAACTGAAAATAACTTTTAGTCAAAACAATAATCCTGATATAAAATAAAAAATATTTCCTAAATAAAAGCTTCAGAATTTCTAGAATTTTTCTTTAAATTAATTAAATAATTCTATGTGACTTTTTTAATCTATACAAAATTCCCCAGTCTCTAATCTACTTCCGGTTGAAGGAATAAAGAATTTTTTCCGAATAATATTTTTTTTTAAAGGTGTGGGTGGTAGTTGGAAGTTCAAATGACGTATTCAGACATTCAAACAGGATTTTTCAGTTTGAATTATGAGCTATACGTAGGTTCATCGACGGTGAAAGTTACTCAGCGAGAAAGTGTGCCTTTCTTCCACTCACTGATTCATTGCTGATAGAAATGGTGTATGTACTTAGAAACGATCACTTATCTTCGGCCAGGGACGAATGTACAAGCAATTGTTATAGTGCCATTTACTGCTGGGGAAATCCTCCTTTTTTATTGTTTCCTTACTAAAGTGCAAACTCTTTTTTCTTTTATCGAAGAAACCCAATTTCTCACTTGATACATTTAATCAAACAGGTCATGTTTCTCCAAATACTAGAAAATTTCTCAAGTTAATGATCAGCGCAGAAAATTTCTTTTTAGTTCAAATATTTTAAGAACAATTTCATTTATTTATAAATAGAATAAAAAGAATTGAACGAGTTGAAGTAAATTTAATGGAATTATTCAAATGCCAAAACCGTTCACAATAAATTGTTCCTGGGCCAATAAACCGGATCTGGTGACGTTTTCGAAAAAAAAGAACACATCAATGAAAATAAAAATAACCGGTCTCGCGAGGATCAAATTATTTGTTGATATGTACTTTATTCTGAGAGAAGGAAGATAAAAACACTCCAACAAGGTTGGTGAAAGTGTGCTGAATTTTTGTAAAATCTATCTTTTTATAGCAATTATTTGTTGAAAAGAATTAAACAAAATCAGAAGTTCTTTCACTTTCAGTCAGAGATTAATAAATTCCTTTTCAATTAATTTATCAAAACAAGTTTTTCGTCTCTAAAACTATATCTCTCAAAAAATGTATAAAACTAAATTATAAGGTAATATTCAATTAAATTTTGCATAATCGCAACAGTCTTAAAACTGTTGTTAATCATCTTTGCTGAGTCATGAGCAATTTCACTTTCATTTAATGCTTAATTGTAAACAAGTCTTAGTATTAGATTTTCCTCATTTTCACTCAATTGGACTTTTATTAAATTTATATTTTAATTTAATTTACATAACAGGATTCAATTTGAATTGAATCATTTGATTGAAATTTGAAATATTTTAGTCAGAAGGCACAATATAAGTTTGATAAAAATAAAATGAAATATTGGATCATTTTGAACTGAAGAACTTTTTCCTGATTAGTACAATGCCAAGATCGACCTTAAAAAATGAAATGCCTTTCCCGAAAGAGCGAGGGATTTCTTCTTTGTTACACACGATGTGAACGTACTCCGCCTGGTAACCTAGATACGTTGTTTTATATATAACGAAGAGCATATACGCGTTAAATATGTATCTAGATATGGTTTTAGTACAGAAAAGAGAGAGATTCAAGTTTCCAGAGTCCCACGATTTTCTGTTTTTTGAGGCCAACAGTTTCATCAAACAGCAATTAATTCGTGTTTGATTTGGTAATAGGCATCATTATTTTTTCTGATGCTTCAATTTATTCTATTTGCAAAGCCTGGAGTCGAAATCGAAATCTTCCACTGAATATTAAAAAAGAAAAATGAAAATAAAAAAAGAGCAAAAAAACTAAATGAAAACAAAAAAACAGTAAATAAATATAAAATATTTGTGTTGGTTCAAGGAATAACTTTTGTTTATTCTTGGAAAAAATTTCTTCTAACTGCTCCAACTGTTATAAAGCACAACTGTTATGTTTGCAGATTGTGTTTGAGTTATAGAATGACGCCAAATTCTCTAAGAATTAGTTTAAAAATAATAATTTTCTAGAACTTCATCAAATTTTCTACCTAATCTAAAAAAATTAGTCAAGAATAATCGCGTTTACTTTTTTCTGAAATGCTTTTTAAGTTAATTTGAACTAAATCTAATTTAATTAAAATAAAAATCGCCTCCAATTTTTCTGAAGTGTTTTTTTAACTTAGTTTGAACTAAATTTAATTTAAGATAAAAATCGCTTGTTTTTTTTTCTTTTTGATAAAGATCGATTTTGGATCCGGAAATCAGGCCTCGAATTTTTTCCAGAAGCTATCAAATCTGATTTCTTTCTAAAGTTGAAAGCCTCGAAGTTTCAATTTGAGTTTAAAATTTTTGTACTTGAATCTTTTTGGGATTTTCTATAAACTACCTAAGAAACTAAAGAAAATGAAACTAAAACATTTCTTTAAAATTTGAAAACTTCATGCAACCTCTAGACAAAATAAAATAAAAAATCACAAAAATACAGTAATAAATGACTTTTTTAAAATTTTGTCCAAAGGTTGCATAAAAATTTGAAATTTATTCTTGGACGTTAAGTTTTTGATCTTATTTATTTATTAATTCCCTTAAGAAATTAATGATCGGTCCTTCTATTTCCAACATTTTCTGATATAAATCAAACCGAAATCTCCAAATTCCAATATTTCAAACTTGAATTATTTTCGATTTAGAAATTTGAATGTCGTCTAAGTTTTAGATTTCTGTAAACTGAAGACTATTCAAATTTGAAAGCCATCAATAGCATTAGATCGAAGAAAGCAGCAAAAACTAGACAATAAGTTCGAGATCTGAAGAAATAATTCGCCTTCGCTACGAGATTCGAATCCAGATTGGCTCTGAGTTTGACTTGTCGAATTCAAAAAACCTTTGTTTTAGTTAGATTTAGTACAAGATCGTGGGATCACTTGCACTTACCCAGAGCGGACATTGACATTCTGAGAGAAACAAACATCAGATCCTCTTTTCTGGCATTCCATTAAAGAGACACTGCACTCGAGATGCACGACACGAAGATCACTTTTGGCGGAGGAAGCTGAACACGAACCCAGAGCTAATCTAGAAGTGATACATGATGCTTTTTCGTGGAGAAAAAAAGATGACAGGGGAGAAGGAAGTGTCGCGTGAAGTCGCGACGAACAGTTCCGACTACAAGGACTGTCCGTGAAAAGACCTCGACACACTTACTCCGACTGTTAAACAGTCTCTCTCTCTCTTCTTTCCTTCAAAGAGGCGCCATCCTCCGACTCAGGGAAAGTGTTCCCTACTACTTCTTCAATTCAGTCTTTCGAAGATTCGTCACACCAAGTCGTACGCACGCACACCGCGTCCGCATTCCGCTCCTTCCGCTCGTCCAGTTTCAACTCTTCTTTGTCGTCTCGTCGTTTCCTTTATGGCCCTTTCGCCCTGGGCATTAAGTTTCTTATTTTTGTGCCGAATGTGTGTCGAATTAGTCCAGTTTTGCTGCCACTGAAAAAAGAAAACCTTCTCGCTGTCATTAAATTCGAGTATCGCAGAAAAAAGCTGACTTAAAGCTAAAAAACCATAAAATTTATAAAGTCAGTGTCTACTGCTGGTATCATAGGTTTATTCAAGATACTCTTTACATCACGACGTTGTGTATCGATAGCGGAAAACAGATATACATTCAAACTTCTCCGCTGCAGGACCTTACAATAATATAGTACAATATTGTCGACTCTTAATTCCCAAAGGAAAATGTGAGTCGAACTCGTGCGCGATTGATTGGTGCAGCTAAAACCAAAATCTAGAATTACCAACGTAACAAGAACTACATTTGGAAAACGAAAAAAAAAAAAAAAACTAAACTGCAGCGCTGAAAGAACTGCGAATATTTGTGTTCATTGTACAAAATCTATAGAATTGTCAGGTTCTTAAAATCTTGTAACGAACAATCAAGTCTGATGGAAAAGTGAATCATGAATTCCTGGTCCGGATTCGTACAAAAAATCAGGGAATATAATACGCGTATATAATTCGAGAAACTTGATCGATAATTGTTTGGAATCGTAGGTTGAATACGATTGGAAAATGAAGTCAGTCACTGAATTGCGTGCGCGAATTGTAAAAGTTGTTGAGTTGAAGCCGCAATTTAATTTATTGCAATCGCTCTTTGCTGTTATCGCGATTTGGTTTTGGTAGATAGCGATTTATTTGCAATCGCTGGATTTGAATAATGAATTTGCTAAAATATTATAGTAAAGTGTGATAATGCTTTTGAACGATCGACATGAAACTATTTCAAGCGAATCGAGTTGTAGTTATTATGACTAAATTCACTTTTACAGAAGTAATTTATCCTTCCGGCGTATAATGTATGAAATAGTGACTGGCATTTGTGTTACTTCCATTGGATCAAATCAGCTTCAAGTTCACTTAGTATTTTCGCATAGGCATGGATCCTTTGTAGGGGTCAAATCTGTCATAGGAAGCTGGAGCTCCTGGTGCAGACATTCCCATCGATGTCATTGGACCTCCTTGGTACATCGGCGGTCCAGGATGCCTCAGCGCGTTTCCCATACTGTTCGAATTGCCCCATCTATTGCAAAATTTGCCCTTAGTTTCTCCACAAAATTTATATTAATGAAATTAATATAAAAAAAAAGAATTCTATGCAAATTCGACAAACTATTCGATCTCGAAATCATCTTTCCAAACTTCTATTATGCGAAATTCATCACATAAAACTTTATTTTTCAAAACTTGGTGTCAATATTTTGTCAATACTGAAATATTTTAGAGAATTAAAAGATATCTTTAACAAAAAATACTTGTTTCAATTAAGACAAAGAATACTTTACTTCGATAAAAATGGAAGAACCTCATAACTACATTGTATAAGACACAATATCCTTTTAATAAAATAAAAATATCGAGATCGGTTTTTGAATTATATTTTTTTCAGTTATAACTTCAAATTTTTTACTTATCAAAAAAAGATTTTTAATAAATGCTAAAAGCTGCAAAAAATATTTTTTTCCTGCAAAATGTAGACTAATTCAATGCAAGACATTAAGTATAAAAAATGAAGCTTATAGTATATTTCGATACAAGAGGCCAAGCGGCCGGTTTGATTGATCACTGCGAGTGTGAAGGCCCAAAACGAACCCGAAAGCGAGGCGAAGCCGAGCCGTAGGGTGTGATCGACTTTCACACGAGCAGTACCAACCCGCCCGTGAGGCCTCGTGTATCGAACAATATTTTTCTTTACAGAAAAATACAAAACCTGAGATTGCCCACCGTTTACAGACATAAAAAATAACCTCACTAACAAGATGTTTACATAGTATCAGTTTATGACGCTAGATGGCGTTAGTAGCAACAAATAGTAGCAAAATATTTTGCTCACCGATGACCAGAGACCAAAATTATTTTGCACACCGCCACCAGTAAACAAAACATTTTGGCCACTGCTCATCAATGCAATGCGCAAAGGCCATTTTGGATGTCTGTAAACGGTGGCCAAACGAGGGTTTTGCATGCATGTGTAAAGAAAATAAATTATTCTGACATGCGCACGAAGTAAGAAAACAGTTTTTCTAAAATTTCAGGAATCACAGCGGTTCAGTAGTTCGATTTTAGGAAAAATAGAGGATTTATTTTTTTAATGGCAATTTTTTTAAAGAGGGAATTTTTTATATCAATATTTTTGAAGAAATTTTACAGAATTAAAATAAGTTCTAAGAATTCTAAAGGATTTAAGAAAATTTCGGGAGTGTTTTTGAGGATTGCAAAAGATTCTAGAAAATTCTGGAAAGGTCTAAAAAATTCCAGAAGATTATAAAAAAGAGTTTAAGAAGATTCTAGAAAATTCTAAAACATTCTAGTATCTTTTGTAGAAAATTAAAGAATGTTAAAAGAGATAATGGAAGAATCCAGAAGAATTTAGATGATTGTAGAGAGCTCTACACTGTTTCAGAATCTTTTAGAATCTTTAAAATTTTTTTTGAATTCTGCCATAAAATTCTAAAATCTTCTAGTCTCTTCTAGACTTTTTTTTGAAGACTTTCGAAAAGTTTACAGAATTAAGATGATTCTTCAACATTATCGAAGTCTTTAGTAGATTTTAGAGGATTCTAAATGATTCTGGAAATTCTGAAGTTCAGAATATTCTTGAAGATTTTGGATGGAACAGTCTAATATATTTTGTAGAACATTAAAGAACTTTGGGATATTCTTTAAGATTTTATTTAAACACCCCAGAAGATTCTAGAAAAGTCTCGAATATTTTGGAGAATTTTTACACATTGCAGACAAATTTGAAAGATTCTGGAGGATTTTAGGAAATTTTAAGAGTCTTTTAGATTTGGCAGGATTCTAAAAGATTTTAGAAAAACCTAAAAAATTTTAAGCGGCTACGTAAGAGTTTAGAAGATTTGAAAATTTAGAAATTATGGAAAATGTAAAAAATGGAAAGAATTTTTGAATGTCATAAGTTTCTATTTCTTATCAATCTTACAAATTGTCGTAATCTGAATTAAAATTTAACTGTTTTCGAACTGATTTTTTAAAACCTAACTAGAGAACTTCGATTACGGCATCACCTGTTAACGTTATCTGAGGATCGCCCACTCCATCCGGAAGTTTCATTACGCGGATCACGAGCACCTCCACTCGGTACAGAATTAAAAGATTTTGCAGAAGGTGGTCCCGAGTGCCATCCACCTGGAGCACGATTGTTATCCACGTATCGACTATCACCTAGATACAAAGAATTTTCTATTTTACTATGACTAAAACTAATTTTATACACTTAACAAAAACTAACTCGATGCCTTTCTCATGTCCTTTTCATTTCAATTTTGAATAAATTCAATATCTTCTAATAATTGTCTACCTACTTCTGACAAAAGCTTTACTACATTTTGCACCAACAAAGTAAAATAAAATGCACGAAATATACAAAATAAAACTTTTCTCACGTGTCGAATTGTAAGAAAAAGGTACAACTTACTACAATAAAACTCAGAATTTATGCAAATATGAATTTTATTATTGAAAAAAAAAACCGTACACGCTCAGTAATCATCTACATAATTATAACTTTCTAAATTCAGCAACATATAATTTACTAAAACATATTTTTCACAGCGAATTATGTATCGACTATCGACTTGCGAGACCAACAATAAATAACCACAGCGATTAAACTTGGTTCGAAAAGTGAGAATAAAATAAAAGAAAAAATCGTCAAATTAAAGAGTGAAACTAAAGTAAAAAATTCATGCTCATAATTTTCTAGTTTACTTTGTAAACATGCATCTACATCCACTTATCTACTAAAAATAAATCTACTTTCAAGGAATCAATCTGATCTAGTGAAAACGAATCTACATCGTGAAAATAAATCTAACCTACTGAAAAACTGGTAATTTTCGGTATCACGCATTACCGATTATTGCATATGCAATTATAGAAAATATAAGAATTCAAATTCTGTTAAAGGATTTCTTTTAGTATTGTGCGCAAAATCAGATCCTATATCAAGTCTTAATCAGAGCTGATAAAAATCAAAGATGTTGAAGCTACTTCTGTGAATTTCAGGAACACTGTGAGAAGCTTAAATATTTAAGACAAATGCTCCAAAAGTTTGCACAATTGTCAATTTGCAGTTGAAATCTGGACAAGGCACCTCTGGGATCCTAATGAGTTGTCAACGCAAAAAAGAATATACTTCTAATATTTACAGTATTTGGACTTTAATACTGTGTAAATTTTCTTCGGTAGGGATAAACTGCATTATACTTACGGGGCGCGTTAGATCCTGGGGGTTTGGAACTTTCGTTGTAACGACCACCGTGAGCATCTCGAGAACTTCTGTGTGATTCTGGTTCGGATCGACGGACGTCTCGATCACGGGCATACGCTGTTGCACTTGGTCGTTCGTACCTTCAAAAATAAAAATACAAAATTATATTCGAGAATCAAATTTGAACTAGGTTACATGGTTAGAATTATTAAACCTGAAACATTTTTTTTATTTACATTATTTCAGAAATTAAAAAAAAGTATTAAAATATTTTAAAAAATTTAATTAATCGTTACTTAAAATAAAATTTAGGATTCAGTAGTTCAATTTTAGGGAAAAATAGGAGACTTTCTTTCGAATTTTCTAGAATGTCTAGAATTTTCTATAACCATTCCTGAAATCTTCTGGACTTTTCGTCAACCTTTTAGAATGTAGATGCGTTTCTGAAACCCCTAAAACATCCTTTACAATCTAGTTTTTTAGAATGTTTTAGAATCTTCCAAAGATTTCCTGATTTTTCTAAAACCTCCTAAAATCTTCGAGCACTTTCTATGACCTTCTCAAATCTTTCAAGATCTGTTACAAAAATATCCAGATTTTTTGTCTTTTAATACTAGATTCTTTTTCAAGACTTTCCAAAAGCCTACAGAATTTCAGGAAGATTCTGCAAACAGTTTAGAAGATTTTTCAAGATTATGGTAGTCTTTTGTAGATTGTCGAGGATTCTAAATAATTCTGCAGAATTCTAGAGTTTAAAATATTCTTGAAGATTCTAGAAGATTTTGGAGCAGTCTAGTATATTTTGTAGAATATTAAAGAATTTTGGGAGATGTAGATTCTTTAAATCTTGTGAAATCCCTTAAAATTCTCTACAATCACGATTTTTTAGAATGTTTCAGAATCTTCCAGAGATTTTCTGATTCTTCCAAAATCTAGTCTAGAAGATTCTTCAAGATTATGTGAGTCTTTTGTACATTTTAAAGGATTTTAAAAGATTTTGGAGAATTCTGAAAACGTCTCGAAGATTCTAGATGATTATCGAAAAGTTCAGAAGGTTTTAAAGGATTTTAGGAGATTCTGGAACATTCTAGTACATTTTTTGGAATATTAAAGAATTTTGGGATATTCTTTAAGATGACATAAGAATATTTATAGGGGTACCCAGAATATTTGAAAAGATTATCGAAGAATTCAGAAGAATCTACACTGAAAATTTTTTGGTACACCAGACGTTCCAGGTGGCGCTAAACACTAGGACAAACGTTATTCTTTGGTTTGGAACGTCTGCTCTGCCGATTTCGGGCAACTGGTGCCTCAGTTTTGGGGCAGGAGCCGTGCCAAATTCAGGGGTAGCAGTTGCCCCACAGTAGGCGCGTCTGGTGTACTAAAATTTTTTCAGTGTAGGTTGGAAAAAATTCTAGAATAGTCTCGAACATTTTGAAGGAATTTTCAGATATAGTTAAGTTTTGAAAATTCTAAAGGATTTGAGGCAATTTCGGGAGTCGTTTGTAAATTTTGAAGAATTCTGGAACATTCTAGTATACGTTACAGAGTATCAACGAATGTTGGGATGTTCTTTAAGATTTTATAAGATTATTATAAGAAAACCCAGAAGATTTTAACAGATTATGGAAGAATTCAGAAGAATCTAAATGATTGTAGAAAATTCCACAAATATTTTGGTGCATAAAATTTGCAAAAAAAGGAATTTTAGGGGATTTAGAGAATAAAGGGGGGGGGGGGGGCGGACTGACTGTGATCCCTGAAAATTTTCAAAATTAAAAGCCTTCAAACATAAATAATTTTGAATTTGATTTATTTCTAAAATTTTCAGTAAAGCATAATTTCTTTCTAAAATTGCAAGCCTTTCGGTATTAATTCTTTCGATATTTTATCTTACTCAGGCTTAAGTGTTCTTTTTAGTTAATAAGTTTCTGTGTACCAAAGGGCTTTGCCCGTTCACTGATTTAAATGAATAATTCTAATTAAGTGTAATTTAAAATCTTTCGAAATTCGAAAGCTTTAAAATTTTATTTCTATTTATATTTAAAAGCGTTTTTTTCAAAACATAGTGTTCACATTTTGAATTTGTTTTTGAAATATTCCAAAACCTGAAGCATTCTTGTTCAACTTGATTAAAAACCAAACACAAAAGCTATCTATTTGTAGTTCTTCAAATTTAAGTTGTTTTTTAAATTTTAAATCTTCGAAAGTCCGGGAGTATTGTAATTTTAATTATTTGCAAATTTTGCAAATTCAGAGAGATAAAAGACTAAACTATTTTTTTTCACAATCCAATCTTGAATTTTTATTCTCCAATAATGTGTCTGGTATTGATTTGATTTAAAGAATAATTTTCAAGTTAAAGTTTATGGAAATTGAAGTTCTTCCAATTTTAAAACATTTTCAAAACTGTTTTTTCTCTCCAAATTTTAATGCTTTTAAACTGAAATTCTTCCAAAAGACAGTCTTTTAATTTAACTATGTACTTTTTTAATCTAGATACCTTTCAAATTTACATTTCATTTAACTTAACGTACCTTTCTTTAACTTGTCGTGGGTCGATCGTTGGGGTTTGAGTTGGCAAAGGTTCACGACGAACAATTACCTCCCTTCCTCGAGAAACATCAGTAAAAGCTTCTGGTCGACTGCTACGAGAAGAAAAGTCACTGCCCCTTTTGAAATCCTTCTTTAATCCCAAATCTTGGGTTGATCTGTTTTGGAGTTTTATCTCTCATTAGTCTTTAAAAATAGTCTTAAGTAATTCTCAATTCTTTTTTAAGGCTGTTTATTTTTAAAACTTCAAGAATTAACTAGTCTTTGATCTTTGAATTTTTTTTATCAATATATAATGCTAATTTATTGAGGTCGGGAGTTCAAGCGTTGAAAACTTTTGCAATTTAGTGCACTCAAACCGCAACGTTTCAAAACCCAGCAGGAATTTATGAATAAAAATCAAATTTAAAAAACCAAAAAATAAGGAAAATTCCTTTTCTGTTTTAAAACGCGAAAATAAAAAGCAAAAAATCAGAAAACTATTTAAAGTAAAACAAATAACAAACCTGTTGGCATCGTATCTAGAAGTCGGAGAAGTATCCATTCGTCTGTCTGAAACGCGATCCAAAATATCTGTGCGTCTGTCCGGAACTCTTTCGGGACTGTGTCTGCGTCCATGTTCAGTGGTCAATCGTTTTCTGTCAGGTTCCACGTATAAATCTCTAGGATCGCGTCTATCACTCGAAGTTCTTTTGATCGAAGGAGGAGGCGGTGCTCGACGACTCTCTTCCAAACGCAACTGTTGTCTTTTTAACTCGAGTCGCTCGCGTTCCAGTTTCTCCCTCTCGAGTTTTTGACGTTCACGTTCTAAACGAAGCAATTCTGCTTTTTCTTGTTCAATCCGCTCTCTTTCTCTTCTTAGTTTCTCTCGTTCCCTTTCCAGACGTGCGGCTTCTTCCCTTTGTCGACGTTCCACCTCTCGTTGTCTTTCCATATCCTCGCGACGTCTGCGTTCTTCTTCGCGAAGTAATCGTTCCCTCTCGCGGAGTCTCTGTCTGTCTCGCTCTTCCTGCGTTTAAAAGAGATTAAATTTAATTAATAAAAATTTTTAAAAAGTCTAAAATAAAAAGGTATTTCGAATAAATAAATAAACGCACTCTTATTTTCGCAAAGGTCAGCACATCATCGCGGCGACGACGTTCTCGACTGCGAGAACGGCTGTGAGATCGATGACGATCAAAAGATCGAAGTCTTTTCTCATCGCGTTTTCCTCTCTCGCTTTCGGGCTTCTTGCTTGTAGATTTCGTTGAACGTGCATCAACGTCCTTTTCTTTTTCTTCTTTCTTCTCAGAGTCTTTGTCCAACTTTTTCTCTTCAACGACTTCTATCTTTTCGTCAAACTTTTTAACACCTGAAAGACAAAAATTGTGGTTGACTTTTTTAATATTGAAATATTTACTAGACAATTTCGGATTAAATTTTGAATTATATACTTGGTTCTTTATCTTTTTCTTCTGGTTCCTTCTTCTTTTCCTCTTTTTCCTTTTTGTCGACAGATTCTTGGTGGTTATCTTTGGATTTTTCTTTCTCGTCCTTTGGTTTTTCGGACTTACCGCCATTAGACTCTCGCTTTCTCATATGACTCTGTTGAGAATCGCCCTTTGCCTGTTAATGAAATGGAATCGCAGAGGTTTAAAAAAAGCTTGTTAGTTATTTAGTGCATTTTTAATTAAATGGTGCAGTATTTCCAAGGCTGAGAAAAACAGTTTCAAAAAGAATAAGGAAATTGAATTGAAGGGAAATTGGTTAGTAAAAAAAGTGGATTAAAAAAAATGAAGCCTACCTTCTCAACAGATATAAAACGACCATGAAGTTCCGTTCTGTGTAGATGACTGATGCATTTGGAAGCATCTTCACTTGTTGACATTGTCACGTAACCATAACAGCGAGCACCTGGAGTTCTCGCATTCGTCACAACTTTGGCTCCTATAACTTTCCCATATTTGGAGAATATTTGTTTCAAGTCGGTTGCACGAGTCGTGGAAGACAATCCAGACACCCAGAGATTTCTGCTACTCGCATTCGATGTTTGCGAAGATTTTTTATCTAAAATATACATAAAAAGAAATTTGAATAATTTCATATAAATTTATGAAGCAAGTAGAGATAACAGAAATTTAGTAGTTGAATTTTAGGGAAATTAACCGATCTTGAAAAAAAACTTTTTAATTGTTTCCGAATAGAATGATTAGAGAATTTATGAAAGATTGAAGCCCAAGAACCCTCCGAATGTTCTGTAATAAATTATGGATTTTGAAAAAATCATGAAGATATGAAACTTTTGATTTCTGTACTGTCATTCTCAAATAAGGTAGTCTTCAATTTTTTATTTTTTTTATTTTTTTAAATAAAAACTAGGTTAAAGTGAAGTTAAAACCACTTTGAATTAAAAGTTTAATTTTAAAGAATTATACTTAACTCAAATTATTTATTGATATTAAAATCTTAATTTCGGCAAAAAAGTTAGATAGAACCCATTGGTTCTGAGGCCACAAAATATTAAAAAAAATTTGGGAGTTGTAGAATCTTTAAATCAGACCTGAACAGCGAGGAGAAATTTCAGGGATTTTTCTCAAACGCCAGATGTGGCACTTCCATCTCTTCGATTTCTCTCTCAGCACGGAAAAGTTGGGGTGGTGGTTGATACCGCATGCATTCTCGTGACGTAGATTCGGGAGTCCAGTACCGCAGTCGGGTGTTTTTGGTGTGATTTGGGGAGTTTATGAATTATTTAACTTTTAATATAATTATGAGCCATTTTTCAGATCTACTGTGTATATATTATAATTAACTTTCAGGTGATTACATATCATTCCTAATAAAAGATATTGCAATATAATAATAAGATTTATAAATACATGTTCTTCAACCTGCCACGATTCTCTCTGGTAATACTTGCAATATGATTAATTAATTAATAAATTATAAATTATTAATAATAATTTAATTAATTAATTATAATTAATATTATTCACTATTGAATTATGTAATTATACTAATTATTAGTTAAAATAATAATTATAATTATTATTTAATGATTTATAAATGATTAATAAATACATAATTTTTCTGTAATAAATAATTATTTTACTTTGCATTTCGGGTTAAGAATGTAGTGCAAATTTTTCTTCATTTCGCGACAAGCACGAGTGAGTGCAACATCTGCAACATCACTATAAGTTGTTTAAAATTTATTTATTCAGAGCACTATTTGTTTTAGTTTGAAGGATCGTGTTTTCAAACTATTTCATTTGAGATTCATTTTTAGTTAATATTATATTGTGTGTAATAGGAGATATTAAAATATAATATAATATTATGTAATATTATTAAAATATATGTCTTTAACGTGTTATATTTTTTTCTGTTACTACTTGTAATATGATGAATATTAATAATTTATTAAAAAATTATAAATTAATAATAAAATAATGTTCCTGTCATAAATAAATCAGGGATTCGAACGAAATTAAGGGCCATTTTTCGATATTTTCCAATTATTTCTATAAATTCTAAACAATTTGGCA
>JBAGKK010500725.1:0-14809 GCA_037177015.1 Euceroptres primus | reverse complement strand
TTTGAGATTCCCTTGAGAATTAAGTGTTTTCTTTATTGAAAAAACCGGCAAACTTCAACTAACACCCCTGGTACATAAAAGTACACCAGTTTCCCAGAATGCCCAATTAATGGAGTGAAGACGATGGTTTTTTCCAAAGTATTGGAACTTTTACAGCGTAATTTTGAAAGTGATTCTCGACACAAATGGATTATCTGGGTGTAAAACTCGACATGATAAAATAGAGCCAGGAGCCTGGTAGTATTGCTTTTATAATTTCTTACAGGGCACGCTTCGTTATATTAAGGAAGTTTGAAAGCCAGGGATCGATTTACTATCATTTTTCGTATCGTGTATAAACTTCGCAGTTTCACAATGGCTTTCGAGCTCAGTTGTGTACATCCATTAAAAAATCAGGGCTGGCTGCAGAGTCATAACCAGAGAGATAAATCAAAATTGTTGGACAACTTCCAAGTCGGACTCACGTTCCTATCAAATTTTGACCAGATGGTTCTGACCAAATCGTGGCCAAGCCAGAAATTCGGGACATCACGTTCGTCGAATCTATTGCGAAATTCTAATTCGATCTGCATACGAAATTTGTTTTCTGATTTCATCTCTTCGTACGAGTCAATATTAATCTTGAAAGAAGGAAATCGTAATTTAAACTCGGAAAAGAAAGAGAAAAAGATTTCAAAGTTTTTAAATTAAAATCTTCCAATTAAAAAAGAAGAAAATGTAAATTTGCACAAGGACCGACTATGATCGTAACTGTGATCATTTTATTAATTTTGTAATTTCTTAAGAAAAAAAACGAAATGAATAGTAATAGCAAAACAAATTAAAATTCTGAAAACTATTTTCTAAATCTAAGAGATTATTTTTGAACCCTGGTGCTCAACTCCACAATCGTAGATTCTGAAGCAGGAAATCTTTTTTAATTACAAAATCGTACAAAGTTGTAAAAAATGAATATCAATCTAAAAATTATTTCATGAAAGATCATAACCTTGGTGACTCTGAATGGAACTGTCTGATGAGCTCGAGCTTAATCTTTAATTGAGTCCGATTGATGACTCAAGGAATAGAGAAGCTGAGAAAGTATAGACTACAGAATTCAAACAATTTTCCACACTTCAATCATAAGATACCAGAATGGAATTCTACTTTCTAATAACAGAAAATAAAAAGCCTACAATTTACGAAGCCCTAATCGAGATCACGCACCTATTTTATTACCCTAGGAGGAATAAATAAATAAATAAAGGAGATTCAAAACTTGAACCTTTACAAGTGCAAGGACCTTCATTATCTAAATTTATTATCTAATTTCTTCCATGCATTTTGAATTCATTTCGTTGGTAGTAACGAAAAATCCTATTATGTATTTCTTAACTATTTTTGGCTTTTGATTTTCGTTTAGTCTTCAAAATAAACTCTAGACAATATAATAGTTTCATAAAAGAAGCAATAATAAATAGTCTAAAGAACAGAAATTGATCAATCTCTAATATCTAATTCGAATCATATCAACTCTGAGGAAAATTATTGATAAATTGATTGATAAATTAATAAATTGATAAATTGATAAATGAATAGAATTAAAGAATGACTTTAGATGCAGAACAGGTGTTTAAAAAATAGTTTTTACGCAGCCTTCCTTACCTATAAATTATACAATTACCATGACCTATACAAACGTTAATGATCTCATCCGAAATTTCCAATATGGGAAACCACATCGGACTTGGGATCTGGATTCGTTCTGGATAAAAATTAACTTCATCTCAGTAGATTCCTTCCTACTAGCAAATGATACTTATCTATTTGCACACCGAGAGATCGATATTAATTCCAATCACGTAGCATCAAAAGATCGACTTTATCAGACATCCTGAAGTGAATTGTAGGATTCGATTTTCGAGTCTTCAGGAACTGAATCTTGGCAATCTTGGTTCTTCTGCTCAAGAAGATGGTTTCAAGGATCTGAATTCGAGAACTATTCTAAACGCTTCGTGGATCGATTCGGAGGTGATCCTTGGTCTACAAGGAAAACGTAATTTTCAAATTTGGATGAGTATTATTGCCAAATAGAACCTGAAAAGAGGCCGGAAGTCGTGAGAATTCCCAGCAGGACCAGCCAGCCGAGACCCAAATTACTTCTTCTGGAGTCTGCTCCACCATTAGCACACGATTTCTTAATTTTGGAGATCTTTAGATTCCTCCGGCTTAATAGTTTGTGCACTCCATTGATGTCATTGCTTTTTAAAATGTGCTCTCGCGACACCAGAAGAGAATAAAGTATTCCAGGATGTTGATCGTTTGAAGAAGAACAGAAGGTTAAGACCATGTGAGTTCCCACAGCCTTCATCACGCTGACATTACCGAAGAATTGAAGGTAATTGTAGTCCACCAGTGTACCTGTTCAACAGAAAAGAAAAAATCTAATTTTAGAATTGTAGTTACAATAAAAATAATTAATTAGGTGGACCGAAAAAATCAGTTTTTCAAGCAGGATATCAAAAATCTTTTTCTATAAATGAAAGTAAAAAATCTGCATATCAATTTTTGATTAAATAATTTTCCCCTTAATAATCCATTTGGAATTCATAATAAACCAAAGTGCAGAAGCAGGTCCAATTAGGCTGAAGTGGATTCAGCCGTGAATAGGACGGGTTGCATTGACTTATCGGATAAGTAATTCCATTAGACGACTGGTCAATATCATCTGAGGAATCGACAGATAATTTAACCCCTGCAAGCTTGCTTTATACTATAATTTCCCTTGAATGAAAATTATTTAAAATTAGAACTCATCACTTCACTTTAAATTTGAACGAAGCTATGTGTATATTTCCCTGTCTGCGCAGGAAATGAAAATTAATATCCTTAATTGCAGGGGCCTAGGAATTTGGCTCCTTGCCAAACCACTACAATACCCCCTTGAAACATGAAGGGCTAAAATGAACGAGTCATGTGAATTTCAGTCACTTGTGATTAACAGCCTCGCTCATAGCTCAAATGACAACACTTTACTTAGAGTAAGAGTTCATCAATAATCGCTAAAAATTATTAAATAAATCTCAAGTAAATATTTTTTAACTATTCCTCTTGTTACTAAAATTACATAAAAATAAAATCATTTTGATCTCTTTTTGCTTCTTCATAAGGGAAGATTTGTAGCGGTGACAATTTCCAAATTTTAGAAATAGGTGTTTTTTGAAAAACGTGAACTATATTTGATCCATAGAGGAAAAGTTATTCAAAATCAATTGTATTGTACAATTTGCATTATTCTAGGTATGTAAGATCAGGCTTGCTGGCGAGTCACTTTTTTCACATTTGGTCACTTTTCTAGAAGAGGTCACTTTTAGTCACTTTTTCTATTTTAAAAAAATTTTTAGTCACTTTTCTCACTTTTTTCATTAAAAATATAAATATTTTTTTAAAAACTTGGTTCTCCGATGAAACTTACTGCCATGCTGAAATGTAGTCTCACTTTCTAAAGTTTATATTTCTCATTTTCTAAAAGTTTCTCACCTTCTAAAAGTTTATATTTATAATTCGAATTGAAATATGTTTGAAATATAAATATGAATGAAATATGAAATATTTTTCTTAAGCTCCTCTCAAATCTCTATTTTTTAAAATTTTCCCCCTTTTTTTATTGAAGATTCCAATTAAATTTCCAAAAATTTATGAGAAATAGAAACTCATGACGTTCAGAAACTCTTTTAATGTTTTCTGAAATTTTCCATAGTTTCCAAATTTTCAAATCTTCTAAACTCTTCCAAAACCAACAAAAATTTTCTGTATTTTTCCAAAATCATTTAGAATCCTCCAAAATCTACCAAAAATGTCCCAAAATCTCCTGAAATCCTCCAAAATCTGCAAAACTTATTTGAACTCTTACAAATTTTCAGAAAATTCTTTACTGACCCATAGTATTCTAGAAATCTCCAGACTCTTTCAAGATCTTCCAAATTTTTCTCAGTACTTCCATAAATGAAAATTTCTTTTTTTGAGTCTGTTGAAATTCTCTAGAATTTTATATTAATCCATAATCTTCCAGATTCTTCAAAGTCTCCTTAATCTTCAAACAACTTTTCAATATCTATTTAAATTTTTCAAAATATTTTAAACTTTCCAGAATCTTCTAAAATCTTCTAAAATATTCTGAACTTTTTAATAACCTTCTAGAATCTTCTAGAGGTTTCCGAAATTCTCCATAATCTTTTAGAATTCTCGAAAATCTACAAAAGACTTCGGAAATTTTCTCAAATCTTTTAAAATCTTGAAAACTTATCTGAAATCTCTAAAAATTCTCGAAAATATTCGAGACTGTTCCGGAATCTTTTGCAATCTTCTAGATTCTGCTAGATTCTTCCATAATCTTTTACACTTTTTGGAGTTCTTCTATAAAAATCTTATACTCTCTTAAAGAATATCCTAAAATTCTTTAATTACAAAATATGCTAGAGTGTTCCAGAATCTTCTAGAATACTCGGGAATATTCTGAACTTCAGGATTTTCAGAATTTTGCAGAATCATTTAAAACTCTTTAAAATCTACAAAAGACTCTCACAATCTGGAAGAATTCTTCTAGACTGTTTTCAGAATCTGTTTAAAATTCTATAGATTTTTTGAAAATCTAGAAAAAAATCTGGACGAGACTTTTAGAAGATCTTAGAAGTTTGGCAGAATTCAAAAGATTTTTGAAGATTCGAAAAGATTCTGAGACAGGGTAAAATATTTTTGAAAATTATACTAGATTTTGGAGTGTATTTGAAAAGTTTAGAAGATTTTAGAAGACTGAAAAATTCTGGATATCTCTGTAAGAGTTCAAAAGATCCAGGAAAATTTTAGAAAATCCTAGAAAATGCTTGAGGGTTTTAAAAGGCTTTGGAAGAATCAGGAAAATTAAAAAAAAAACTAGAAGCTTCTACAGAATTTTCAGGGATTTCAGAAGATTTAACGAATCTACAGGTATTTAGAAAATTTAAAATAGGTATTCTACAAGATTCTAAAAGGTTGTCAAAAGTTATAGAAGATTTCATGAAGGCTTTTATAAAATTCTAGAGAGTTCTAAAGATTTCTAGAAATTTTCTAGAAATTTGTAGAGTATTTTTTAGATTCTAGACTAAACAAGAACCTAAGATTTTTGAAGATTTTCTGTAAGATTTTGGAGAATTGCAGCAGTCATATTTCGGAAATTTGATTTGTAGAAAATTTAAAAATTCGTCAATTTCATAATTGACAATTCGGAAATCTAAATTCTTGTCTGCAATTTTAGCGTCAGAAAATTTTTAGATTTATATAACTGAGATATTTTTTCCTCTTTCTTGTTAAACGACAATGAAGTTTAATCTAAGGGTAGGATATAATTTTATTTGCTATTGTAAAATTTGAGTTATAAACATGCTGCACTTATACTTGACTGAATCCATTTCAAATCATGCAGGCCGACGTGTGAAATGTTCAGAGTAGGCTAGCTAATGACATATGTTTTTATACGTGACAAATAAGGGGACATGTATTTTTTTTAATTAACATAGTGACATATTTACATTTTTCACGAATATTTTTAAATTTCAAGGAAAAAATATTTTTTTTGCAAATTTAACTTTAAAAACATTTACATTTTTCAATTTTTGAGATATTAAGGTTTTTCTTGTTCCAGTTTGTTACAGTTTTCTCACTCTTTCGAAATCTACGAAGAAAATTAAAAAATAATAAAAAATGGTAAAGCTATTTCAATTTTTAGAAAAAACGAAAAAAACTTTTTCTCGAAAACCCCACCTTTTTTCCCCAGAAGTTTTGAGGAATAATAGGTACCAATACAATCTACTTATCATAAATTTCCTATTTGGTATCTTTTTGTTTTTCGTAAGCAAAAAATTATTATATATTTTTGCTTCAAAACTTTGTCATTTTGGGAATTTTTGAAATTTTAAGGTTTTCTTGTTTCAGTTTATCAAGTTTTTTACACTCCTTCGAAACCGATGAGAGAAACCAATAAATAATAAAATCTGTTCAAGCTGTTTCAATTCTTTGAAAAAATAAAACACGAGATTTTCTTCAAACAAAGAAATAATAAAAATTGGTAAAGCTATTTCGATTTTCAGGTGTGTTGAGTGATAATAAAGCGTACCTATCATAAATTCTATTTTTCTTATTGTTCTTGCATTTACTGTATTCTAGAGAAAAATAATTTGTTTTCTCTTTAAAGACAAATACAATCTAGTTTTATGATAGGCAGACTATATATTACCACCCAACACACCTGAAAATAACAGCGCAATACACGAAGGAAATTTCGTGCTTTATTTTTTCAAGAAATCGAAATAGCTTCACCAGTTTTCATTATTTATTTGTTTCTCTCATCGGTTTCGAAGGATAAAAAGTATATCAAGTATAAAAAACTTGATAAACTGAAACAAGAAAACCTTAAAATATCAAAAATTGCCAAAATGGCAAGGTTTTGAACCAAATATATAAAATAATTTTTTTCTCCTGAAAAAAAAAAAATACCAAATGAAAAATTTATGGTAAGTACTCTATATTGGAACCTATTATTCCTCAAAATTTCAGGGGAAAAAAGGTGGGGGTTTTTCAAATTTTTTTTCGTTTTTTCCGAAAATGGAAATAGCATTACCATTTTTTATTATTTTTTAATTTTCTTCGTAGATTTCGAAAGAGTGAGAAAACTGTGACAAACTGGAACAAGAAAAACGTTAGTATCTCAAAATTTGAAAAATGGCAAGGTTTTTAAAGTAAAATTTGCAAGAAACTAATTTTTACTTTAAAATGTATAAATATTCGTAAAAAATGTAAATATGTCATTACGTTAATTTAAAAAATACGTGGCCTCTTATTTTTCACGTACAAAAACATATTTCATTGGCAAGCCAATTACGAACAGGTCACCTGTTGACCTGCATGATGTGAAATGGATTCGGTCACTTTATACTGGCTTCTTTGGTATTTTTAAAAACACAAAATTTTCTCCTATAAAAAATCTCCTTTTTTGAAAAAGAAATCCCCTATTTACCATAAAATTGAATTACTGACCACTGCAGCGGTAATTTTTTTAAAAAGTTTCGTAAAGTGTTTCTTAGTGTTATTCATTGACTAAAGGGCATATTATTTGATTTGCGAAAATAGAACTATAAGCGAAAATTTGTTGGTCACTTTTTGGTCACTTTAAAAAAAATGGTCACCTTTTCCACTTTTTTCAATCTCGAACGTCGCTGGAAAATCTAAGAAGAACAAAAATGTATTTTAATTTAGTCGAGATACCTGAATTATTCTCAAGGTTCACAAAATTAAAAATATTCCCATATATTTAATTATTTATATTATTGTTTTCTTACTATTAGGGAAAGTACGAATGTAGCTTGTATAATATAGTCTCTTAAATGCACCCAGACCTTCAATTGTATGTAATGGGTTTTAATGATATAAAGTAACTCTGTGTCTAAGTATCTAAAGTAATGTGTATATATGTACATCATTATCAATGATGAATGTCTGCTCATGTCTTGCACTCTATGCACAGAGATTCGAAATATTATGGGTCATTACATCGTTAATATATCGTAGGCATGTACAATGCATAACTATGATTGTGGCTATATTTGTACATTCACGTGCAGATGCCATTTAATGCGAGAGCTCCACATCTGCAATTTGGAGCGAACCCACAACAAATTCTCGTCAACGTCGAATGTGCTTGACGTCTCAATGATTGTCAATTTACGAGTCACCGATAACGCCTAACAGCGCTTCGCAAACATTCTCAGCAAATAAGGGGGTCGGAAAAAATGATGGGCAAGAAAATCTGCCCTTGCAAACTACAATATCCTTTTCAAGGAAAAATCATTGCCAAGGATAGAGAAATAATAATTTAATCTTAATCGATTTTCAAATATAAATCTAGAGACATTTTCAACGATAGTTTATTACTTCAAGAATGGGGAAAAATTTCCGAGGAAAACGTCTTGACTTGAATACTATTTCATGGATGAAATTTGAATTCTACTTTCTGTTAAACAAAAAGAAAAATGAGATAATAATGTTGGAAATCAAAGAATAATTAGCCTAAAAGAACTGAATCTTTGAATTGCAGTCAATAATCAAAAGACTTTCACCAGTATTTGATCCGAATGAAAAAATCTTTACAAAAGTTTTGTAACTTTTATGCCAAATATAAAGGTGTAAATTGATTTCTTTATTTTTCGGATCGCAAGCCAAACGAGATTTTAATTAGGTGAACTAATTACTCAATGCGAAGAGAGTCATAGACGTAATTAAAAATTTTCTTTTCATATGAAATCTCTACCCTGGACAAAAGAGTTTTCACAAGAGAACCACAGTGTTCGATTTTTTTTTAATTCCACATTATCGATTAGATAAACTGCGTGAAGGAATGAGAGGACATTAAAGTAGGAAAAGAGACGTGGTTCATTTCCAATGAAAATTAATCTGGAAATAAGATGAAAAACGTGAAAAATTGTTCGTCTGGTGACTTTTGAGAAATTATTTGTCACTTCAACAGTCGCGACAGCGTTTCCGGAATTTTCTGGATGATTCTATTCAATTCCACTAAGCCGCAGTAATTGGGCTGCCGACTTTTACTTGTGGGTTAAAGAGCTGATTGGTCTGACTGATAGATATGGTATTTGATATGGTATAGATATGGTATCCATATTCATGGTATTAGGTACCGAGATACCTCTGTGATTCGTAAGGTCGTTAAAGACGTAATCAACGCCAGGGATGACGAGATTTCTCCAGTCTGGAGCCCCTGAAGCTTATTAATTATAGAGTGTAATTTTATTATTGCTGTGGCACCTGACAACGTTATTACATCATTTTTCAAGATTCTTAAGCGTTAAGAATTACTTGGGAATTTTTAAAAACTCTTAAACTCTTGAGAACTTGACGAATAGTTTAAATTTTATTTTATTTTTGATTGGCGTTGAAACTAGACTCTTTAGATTTTTTATTAATTATAGATATAGTACCGGTCACGAGTATGAGACCACTTCACTCGCATCTCATCGGAAAAGAATTCTTGTCTTTTACATTCAATTACTCGGGAAAGAAACACGACTGTAACTTTTGCCAAAAAGCATTGAAAATATTTTTAAAATTCTCATCGAAAGAGTCATTTGTGAATAACTTTGGAACATTTTTAGTCAAGATATAATTTAAGAAAACTAGAAGAAAATAATGTGCTACACAGTAAAACGCCGATCAAAAGATAGTGTACTTTATATAGCCAAGAATTAATTTAAATATACAAAAAAATGCTAAAGTCAAAAAAAGTGCAAAAATGACCATTTTTACAAAAAAATTCATAATTTTTTTCCCCCACGTTAGAATGAGCTAAAATTGAAATTGGGTCTTCATTTGGTCTATTAGCATAAGGAAAAAAATAGTATTTAATTTTCTACCGACAAAAGTATATTTATTCTGAGAAATGAAGGGAGAAATTTGGTAAAAAAATGAACTATCTATTTTTAGCAAAATAACTCATTTTATTTAATATTTAAACTGTGTTTGAAGTAATATTTTATTTCAAATTAGTAAAGAGAAATGTAATATCAAAAAATCTTAGCATTTAAGAGTATTTAGACACTTTTTTTATGTACCTGTGCAATTGAGGCACATAACAACACTGTGGTCTATACACGCTGGGCGTAAACACGATAAACATCCTCTCTTGGTCTTTCTGTGTACGAGTATAGTATAGTTATATGTAAAAAGTTAAATACCTCAAGAAAAAAAATTTCCACGATATGTAATATAATATACTAATCTTATACTTAACTCTTAAGTTGATAGACACTCAAAAAAAAATTTACTTCAAAATATTGATTTCAAACGTCCTTGCCACAAGGGGGTGTTTTTATACCCCACGCACTTTTAGACGGCTATAAAAAATATATTAATCGACCCAGTGTGATGCTATTTAGCCTGAAGTGTAGTTGTACTCTCCAACTATTGACAAATGTTGCTATAGACCCGTTTTTATTGAATTGAGATACTTAAATTAAGGAAATATAGGCCTGGGGTAGTTTTTTACCCCGCGGTGTCAAGCAAGGGTTAAGTAGTGAAGCACCAGTCATGGAAATGAAGATCAAAAGAAAAGATGCCATAATTCTTTTTGAAACGTTTCGGTCACTGTTTGGACCCTCATCAGTCAAAAAAACATTGATTAGATCTGTAAAAAAATACAAAGACGGTAAAAAATTTATAAAAAAATAAAAAAATAATAGATGATAATAATAGAAGATAATAATACTCCCGCTGACATAATCTTCGTATTTTAATTTATACCAGGTATGTTGTTTTTCCTATTGACCTTCCACTTTTTCACTGTTATCAATACTTATTCCTCGTCATATATATTTTAAATTGAGGGCCTCTTTTTTATGAGACAACCTTTCTTCTACTTGTTTTTTTCTTGTGTTTTTTACGAAATATTGTCAACTGTTATCATCTAATATTTTTTATTTTGTTACACATTTTTTCTACCTTCTTTATATGTTTTTTACGGATCTAATAAATGTTTTTTTGACTGATGAGGGTCCAAAAAGTGACCGAAACGTTTCAAAAAGAATTATCGCATCTTTTCTTTTGACCTTCATTTCCATGACTGGTGCTTAGGTTGGTCCAAAAATACATTGGACATTTTTTTTCGAATTTTCATGCTCTCACCCCCAAAATTTGTTCAAATCCACTAAAAAATAAATGTTCTCAAAAACAAAAATGATATTTAGAGGCTCCGTAGGACCCATGAAGTTTAACACGTATTTCCGATAAGAAAAAAAGACGTTTTTGTAAATTTTATTCCGAATCGTCAATATTAGGTGAATCGAGTTGAAACTGCACATTTTTCTCCACAATTAGCCATAGAATACGAATTAAAAATTACTTTTTAAATATTACCCTCATAAGTCTGTCTTATAGGGTCTCAAAAAAAAACCCCAAAAGCGAAAAATTGGGTTTTGCGAAGATTTGGCGCTAATTATGATTTTCTTGTCGTTTTTTTTAGTACAAATTGTTTCGAATACATAAAATATTACTTTCTTCTGATAACTAGATGTTTTAATAAATTTTTTAAACAATTCATTATTGTTTATAGCAATTTTCTTGTATAATAGAGTTAGAAAGTTAGGGTTTTTTTTTGAAATTTTCATCTTTTCGTCCACCTTTTAATTGACGTAAAGAAAAAATTAATTTTTAAAACAATTTTAACAATTTTGAAAACAACTTAGCAAACATTGTTTAAACAAATTATTAATGTTTATAACTATCTCCTCCTATAGTAATGCTAGAGAGTTGTGGTTTTTTCTAAAATTTTTCATGTTTTGTCCACTTTTCAATTAAAAAGAGGTAATACTTATTCCAAGGTAACAAACATAATTGTTTAAACAATTTATTATTATTTTTAATAATATTCTCTTTGAATAATGTTAGGAAGTTGCGGTTTCTTCTGAAATATTCAAATTATTTTCCACTTTTCGCTTAGAGTGAGTTAATAATAAATGCAATTTAACAAAAATAATTGCTTGAAAAAATAATTATTGTTTATAACTATCTTCTGATATAGTAATATTAGAAAGTTGCAGTTTTTTACTCAAATATTCAACTTTATGTCCACTTATCACTTAGTGAGATAATAATTAATGTAAGATATTTATTACAATAAAATAATTAATTGATTATAACAATGTTATAATCAATTAATTATTTGATTCAGGCCTATTTAATCTCCATATATGTATATTATCATCAATGACAGCATGTTTTCTTCACGGAAGGAGGGGGCTGGGGCTGATAATAAAATGTGTGCAATTTCAAATTTTTCTTTTACGCTTTGCAATAAACTTCGTGTTTTAATTCAAAACAAGATTTTCACAAGTCATTTATAGACCCATTCCTCCCACCTACTCCTAATTACTCCATCATTTGTTTTTATCTCTACTGTAAGATAGCCTTTTTGTTTTAATTAACATTTGTAAAACATTAGCGAAAGAGTAAAACCACTTCACTTTGAAAAGAAATAAAGACTATTTGAAAAATTATTCTTGTTGATGTTTATTCATTATTTTTTCATAACTAAAAAGTTAAAGCAAAACTAAAGATTTCAGAAAAAAGCGCAACTTTCTAGCATTACTCTAAGAAAAGATAATTATAAACAATAATCAGTTGTTAAAATAACTATTTTTGTTAACTTACATTAATTATTACCTCACTCAGTGAAAAGTGGACAAAAAGTTAAAAATTTCAGAAAAATCCGCAACTATCTAGCATTACTATAGGAGAGGATAGTTATAAATAATAATAGTTGGTTTAAACAATTATTTTTGTTAAATTACATTAATTATGAACTCACTCTAATCGAAAAATGGGCAAAAATTACCTATTACCTCACTATAATTAAAAAGTGAACAAAAGGTGGAAAATTTTAGAAAAAACCGCAACTTTCTAGCATTATTCTAAGAGAATATTGTTATAATTACTAATAAATTGTTTAAAAAATTATGATTGTTAACTTGCACTAATTATTACTTCACCAAGTAAGAAGTGGACAAAAAGTACAAAATTTCAGCAAAAAACCGCAACTGTCTAGCATTAATGTAAGATAAATAATAATATATAATAATATATAAAAAATATATAAGCAGTGTAAGTAACATAATAATATATAAAAATTCGTTTACACAATTATGTTTGCTAAATTGCTTTAATTATTACCTCACTCTATGTGAAAAGTGGGTAAAAAGTTGAAAATTTTAGAAAAAACTGCAATTTTCTAGCATTATTCAAAGAGAATATTATTAAAAATAATAAAAGATTGTTTAAACAATTATTTCTGTGAACTTTAATTGATTATTGCCTCGGTCTAACTGAAAAGTTGAAAATAAGTTGAAACAAACCGAAGAACATTAACGGAGAAACACATATTTTCCAGATGTTTCCAAATAACATCTGAAAAATTAGTGAAGTCTCTTTTTCTTCATTGTTATTTTTAAAAGTTAATTAGTCAGTATATCCTTTATTTAAAAAATCACTAAGCAAAATTTAGGGTAAGTAACACATTCAAGGAATTAAAAATTTTTTTCAATTTGCAGGAATGATTCCAGGACGCTTTCTTTTTGTAAGGTGAAAAGATAAAAAACATCCCTGAACGATCGTAACGATTCATTACTTCCGTATCAAGTCGAAAGCACCAAAGCAACTCAACCCTGAGTCCGTTCATAGAAACGTTCTTTTACGATCGTCTTTTAGCGCCAACTAGAGTCGTTAAAGGATAATAATTCTGACTCTTGAATTGGTTCTCTATCCGGAAAGTTCCTTCCATCACCATACGTATCGCCTTTTGAATTATTAACGTGTCTTCTAGGATGGGGATCCATCTCGAACTCGACGAAATGTTCATATTCACAAGTTCAATCAATTCATCTCCTAATAATTCTAGTTGCTAGTTTCTAGTATAGCAGTCTATGTGCCTTCGGTCGTTAATCCAATTTAGTTTCCTACGAGTTCTCAACTTTTGGGCTCTTGTAATTTCCAACTGACGGTTATAGTGGCTAGTACCAGCCAGCTTATGATAATCGCCTTGGAAGAAGATTAAGGCTTTAGAGCTCCTTGTCTGCTGCTCAATCATCCTCCTTTCCCTTTGAAACACACTGCCTGTCGATAGTCGATACGGTAGTTCGTTGGAAAGAAAACAAACTCCTCAATTCAGTCTCGCCACTCTGAGTTTCACAACAATGTGGAATAGTATTCATTTAAAATGAGTAAAATATACCTATGAATTACGTATTTAAGAAAAGTAGGAGATTATTATTTGATTTGTAATAGAAAATATGAGAATAATATAGAATTTCCTAATTTAAAATATTTTAATTTATTGCTCAATGTTCTTATGCAAGTAAAAATTTGTTCAAATTTCAGGATTAACATAATAAGCCATATTGTGATAATCACTTTCAAATAAACGTTGTACTTATCGAGATGGAAACTTATTATGCAGATGCTGGATGAAATGCTGAAAAGCTTTCATTATTTCAAATTGCATTGTAAATGGTTTCCGAACCACTGGTGAAATAATTGAATTAAAATCCCTTGACATATTCCTAACTTATTATGTATAAACGCCGTTGTAGAATGAATACTCAAATATTAAATTTATTTGTGATTTTAAGTAGAATATTCTGTATTTGGTCAGACAATGGATTTTACAGAACAGATTGAGGTTTTTTGAGGTTTTTGAAAAAAGAACCTTTTTTGTATATTTTTTACAGATCTAATAAATGTTTTTTTTGCCTGATGAGGGTCCAAACAGTGACCGAAACGTTTCAAAAAGAATTATCGCATCCTTTCTTTTGACCTTCATTTCCATGACTGGTGCTTCATTATTTAATATTTAATATGTACTCCCCCCACCCAATTTGTTCGAATCCACACAAAAATAAATGCCTTTTCTTTGAAAAAAAATTATATTTCGAGGTTCCGCAAGCCTCATGAAGCTTAACACGTATTTTCCATATGGGTAATTGTCAAATTGAAGGCAAACTTGAAGTCCCAGTAATATAACATTAAATTAGAACCTCTTACTGATTTTTTTAAAATAAATACTTATTATCATCCTCTACAAAATGATCAGTTCTTTTTTTCATTTCTATTCCTATTTACTTTAATTTAATATAAGAACACCCCAAACGTCATTACCGTATGGTGTCCCAACCTTACTTTGCAGAAAGATATTCTGATTTTCTCCTTTTTTGTAGACAGTAACCTAAAAAACGCTTAA
>JBAGKK010500714.1:0-14809 GCA_037177015.1 Euceroptres primus | reverse complement strand
AAGTAATTGTTTATCCAAGATGATAACAGTGCATGCAAGGATATAACAAATATTCATTTCATCACTTACCGGATCCTAATAAAAAATTTTTGAAAGCACTTGCACTTTTTGTCTTTCTTTCTCAGCCAAGAGTTTTCTTTTCCGATTCTGTGCACCGGATAATTTTTTAGGCACTAACGACGTGGTTTCGATCAAAACAAAAATTAAAAAATTTTATCCTGTTCTTTACACCTTATAACTCTGTCCAAGTTCAGGAGAGATGAGACAGAACCGAACTGAGTGCAGCTCTTGCATTTTTATAAATTGGGGTACTTGCAGGTAAATTCAGGACTAAATTCACCAATAGAAATTCAGAAACTTGTTGCAAAATTAAGGGTGGGAACCTAATCTCAATTCCAGAAAATTCATCCATAGGTACTTCATATCTAAGCTTCATCATAAATATTCTCAAATCCTGTCATAAACCGTGAATAAAGGTGTCAAGACCTATTAAGAGGGCGCCAAATGGTCTTAATCCT
Organism: Euceroptres primus; assembly: GCA_037177015.1. NCBI lineage: Eukaryota > Metazoa > Arthropoda > Insecta > Hymenoptera > Figitidae > Euceroptres > Euceroptres primus. Next base: position 14,291 of record JBAGKK010500714.1, on the reverse strand, counting down.
CAAGCATTTCGGAGCAGGTATTATTTTGGAACATTGGACAACTAAAGTAATGAGAGGCGTAGAATCCGAAAAGACAAGTACAAATTTGGCGCCTTCATTACGGAACCTTCGACAAATACCTGGAAATCCTTAATATAATACAGTACAGTGTGATCCGTAATTTCGGCGCCCCCCTAGAGCTGCGCCCTGGGCGACCGCCCGGCTCGCCCAGCCCTATGGCCGGGCCTGTGCATAATGATGCCATAATGATCGTGACTAAAATCCAGTCTTTCAAGCTCAAAGCACAAGCTCAAAGTGTACCTCCCGAAAATCTAGACGATTTCATCTAGAAAAGAATGTCTAGAATTGACCCGTTTCTACACAAGTCTAAACAAAACCTAAACGAAAAAGGGTCTCAGATCCTATAATGTAGTGTATTAGTGAAGCTATAAATTACCCTCATTAAGAAGACACATACTTGCACTCACCGGCACCAAGCAATGCTTAGAAAGTGCCTAGTGCGCATCTAGTTTGCATGTTTAGTGCGCATCTAGTAAATAATCAGAAAGAGTCTAGCCAGGTTTAAGGATTTTTTTAAAATATTCAAAACAATATTAGTGTAGAACTAAAAACAATTAAATAATCGAATATATAAAACATATAAATAATCTAAGTTGAAAATGCTATTTTTAAATATTTATTACAGGTATTATATTAGAATTTTTTGATGAATTTGTTATATCCAATTAAAATATTAACTTAAAGATTAAAACAATACAGTGTAACTGTATATCTTCACAAAAAAAATATTATTTCCTAACTGAAATTTGTGTATGTTATTATTCTTCATGACATAGAATAGTTATTTACTTTTTCGCTATACTGTTGTAAAGGTTTTTTAAATTGTTCAAGTAATCACAATTATTTTAATTTTCTATTTCATCTTAATAGTACAATTTAATAGTAAGTAATTCATATAAAGTAGATCTTGATTTCACCTTAACAGAAATATTTAATTAAAAATCTATCTCTAGCTGGAATCGAACTTGGAAACTTTGAGTCAGAAGTTCTCTGCGTTGTCCCTCTTAGTCTGGGGGCCAGGGGCAATACTGTGTCCACTCCAAGATCCTGAAAAAAACTTGATTGATTCTTATGCAGAATCATTTCCTGATTACGAAAATGTAGGGTGTTCCCTCGAATTTTTTGGCGTTCAAAAGTCATTCAACATTTTTTATTTTTAATAAGAACCGCTATAACTCGTTCGTTTAAGTTAATTTTGGAATTATTTTTGCTTATACAATTAGACGTCATGAAAAAAACAAAACAGGTTTTGATTCAAAACCGTTTTTAGGCCACATTTTTGAATATGTCAAAAAAGTTTTTTCGCTATCATGTTGTAACTATTAAGAGGAAGAGAATTTATTTTAGCTATTTTTCGATTCGACTAATTGTTAACAGTTTTCCAAAATTACAAATTAGATACTTTATTCTCTAGTCTGTGTGTCTCTGCTGCAAGAGTGTTGAAATGATCTGCGAAGGGTTTGACCTTAGTTGTCTATTGTTGCAGTGCTGCTGCTACTAACAATTTCTACGACAGGGTCACACAAACTTGATATTTTCCAATGTTTGTAAAATATTAACTTTTAGTCGAATTGAAAAATACTTCCAATAAATTCTATTCCACCCAATACCTACTGCATGAAGCAAAAAAAAACTTTTTTGAAATATTCAAAAATGTGGCCTACAAACGGTTTTTAATCAAAACCTATTTTGTTGTTTTTTTCATAAACTATCAGTCTAATCAATTTTTACCCACAAGAAATCTTGTGAGTTTTGATGACGTCTAATTGACTGAAGAAAAAGAATTCAAAAATTGACATAAATGGAAGACTTATAGCGGTTTTATTTAAAAATATAAAACGTTGAATAACTTTTGAAGGCCCAAAAATCCTGGGGGAGCACTCCACATTTTGGGAATCAGAGATCATTCTGCACAAGAATCAATTAAGTTTTTTCAGGACCTCGGAGTGGATACATCTTCTCCCCTCTGACCCCTGGACTATCTTAAGAGCAAAAGTAATTTGGGATCCCTTGATCTAAATTTTCGTTAGGAACCTGATACCTTACCCGACCAATTTAATGACCTTCAAACAATTCTTTTATAACACTATAAGACCTGGTTCAAACGACCGCTAGTAATAAAGAGTAATAACAACATTCTACTTAATTTTTAAGTAATTTGTTATTGTTTTAACAATTTTAATTTGTTTAAATGCTTAAATATTTTTGTTATTTCCCAATTGTTTAAACAATTTACATGAAGCTAAAAAAATGTAAATTACAATAAACTTATGAAGCTTGCTGAATAATTTGTAAACGCGATGATTTTATATCAGATTCAGATTAAAAGTAATATTTCAACAATGATTATAATTATTTTTTTTTTTGGATTGAAATCTATACGTTGACTCTTTATCTTGATTAATTAGCTTACAGCATTGAGAAAATACCATTAATTCACGATATTTGTGGAAAAATATATTATTTAATCAGATAAAAATTGTTTAAACAATAACAAATTACTTAAAAATTAAATAAAATTGTGATTTACCAAAAACACAGTTAATAATAAATATAAATAAATATTCAAATTTATGAAAAAGTTTAAATTATTAATAATTTATTACGTAATAATCCTCTTCTAAACGTACCTATATGTGACGTGTGCCGAGGAAAGGAGACTAACTCGGAAATTATCGATATTCAGGTTTTTACATCTTCCGATAGTTTTCGAGTTACTCTTTTTGATGGAACGATCAAAAAAAATTCCAAACGTTATTATTGTTCAAAATTGGGTTGTTAGGAACCCCGTAAATCGCGCTTTCTTCAGCCTGACTAAGATCTCGTGAAACACCTCCCACCACTCACAACTACATCTTCGCGCCTCACCTATAATACCGGTCCATGTAACGTGCTTTCTATCGGCAATTCTCAGCGTGAGAGTGTAGTTGTGAGTGGAGAGAGAAGTTTTCATGAGCCTTCCCTCTCTCCTAAAACTCTCGTCTGCTAGCTCGCTTTTGATCGCTCATCTTGTAAAATCCTAGCTTTCCGAGTTAGTCCCCTTTTCTCGGCGCTCGTCACATATACATTTAGGAATTAATTTGGATAGACCCGTGTGGAAAAATAGAGTTGACCCCCGTGAGGAGCCCTCGTGGTTGCCCTCATGACAAAAAATTAATTTTAATAATTAACAATTTACAAGTTGTTTTTAAATATATTTCAATAAATATATCTTTTTAATGAATAAAAATAAGAACAAAAATATTTAAAAAGTAAAAAATGAAAAAAATCGAGACTCTGAGCGGAACTTGAACTCGAGACTGACAGCGTAGCAGAGTTGAACTTTTCCATGGGACCATATCTCCTAGATGTTAAAATCTGTAATCAGAAGGCAGACACTCTGTACGCACTTTATCCCTATTTTTCGAAATTAATTTTCTTCTTAATGACTGCATATTCGAATGACACATTGTTTTACTGCACTATTCAGTGGATTATGTACTATAATAAGGTCATCCATTAATTAATTATTGCTAGAAATTTTAATCATTTAACCTTGAGGGCTGCCAAGCTGCGGCCACTGCGAGGGCCCTCGTAAAAAATTTCTAAGTTCAATTTCCAAAACATTGTCTTCAAATTTTTGTTAAAAACGCAATTTTGGTGATTTTGAACTATTCTAGCTTCAAATATTTGAGGGTAAAAAAAGTGAACATTTTCGACTTAGAAATTTTAATCGTTGAACCGTGAGGGCTGCCAAGCTGCGGCCACTGCGAGGGCCCTCATGGATTATCTAAAATTTCGAAGTTCAACTTTCAAAACATTGTCGTCAAATTTTTGTCAAAAACGTATTTTTTGTGAAAAATTCGGGGGTTAAAAAAATATTAACCTTTATGACTTAGAAATTTTAATTTTTTAACGTGAGGGTAAACAAGCAGGGGCCTCTGCGGAGGCCCTCGTGAATTTAACCCGTGAGGATTGCCCACGCGGGCCAACAGTTCCAAAAGGGCTGATCAGGGCTTTTTCCACACGGGGAATAAATTAAATTAATGTATGAAATAAATAATAAATTAATATTTTGAATTAGTAAATTTAAATTAACTTATTGAATGAATTAAAAAAAAAATAATTTAAAGTTATTTAATATTAATGTAAAGTGATAAAATAATTTATTAATAATAAATGAACGTAAATAAACATACAAATTAAGGGTATTGAGCCCATGCCAAAAAATGTAGGAAATTGTGCAAATGCCGTAATTTCCATTGCTTCTATATTACAGGGATTCAGGTTAAAAAATTAGACTTCTGAATTTGCATGAAGTTTGGAAACAGTTTTGAGATTGCAGTTCAGGCGGAAAGAAGCGTTTTTTTTTCGAAAAAAGGGAGATCTCGTCCGATATCCGAGATGAGAAATGTGCAAATTAACACGGGCACGGGCATGAGAGTGAAAGCATAGGTGCGAGAAAGAGAGCAGGACTTGCAGCTGTTGTGTTTCTTGGAGCCGAAAGGTGTGGGCATCTCGCGGCAGAAGTTGTAAGCACGTAGCTGTGCTTTCTTTCCGCGAATTAAAAATTTAAATAAGAAATAAATATCAAAATGTGATATTTATTTACGCGAAAGTATAATTGCTTTGAAGATATTTGAAAATTGATTTGGAGTATACAAAAAAATGTAAATCAAAGGAACCCGATAGAATCGGACTTGTAACTGTTTAGACCATTCTTTTATTCTTAAATTTTCCTATGTGAAAAGGCTGCCTGAATATGAACAGTTGAAATATTTATTTATTTTATTATATATTTATTTTATTTTATTACCATAATTTATTTTCCTTTTTTTGTTTCAATTATTGGTTCCCTAATAATTAGAATAAACTAATGAACATTAAAAATCTGCTCAAATTTCCTGCAACAGTCGATAACATTATAGGGGGCATTATTTCTCAAGTGTACCCACCACAAAAAATGAATTTCTTTAATCGGGCTCAAATTTACAAAAAGTTTAGTCCTATCAGATGGCTCTTCAAAAAAAAAAAGATTCATCAGTTTGATCGAAAACTCGCCGAAGTAGAGGGGGTGAAATTTTTGAACTTTGCGCAAAGAGCCTCTATTTCGCATATAAATATCTTTTTATGTATGACCTATAAAAATTTTGATCCAAACGTTTTCGATAGATTATTTTCCAATCTTTCGAATGAAATAAAAAAATTTTTAAAAATTCAAAATTTAGCCACCATTTCTGAAAATCAAAAATATTTTTGATTTTTTTTAAGTTTGACCCTTTTTTCTTTTTTTTAACTAAAAATAAAGCTTGAGATGTTTACTTTCAGATCCTTAAATAGTAAAATGTCGTTTTTTGTTGTTTTAGAAAAATTGAATTTTAAGTAACCTGGTAAATTCAAAAAAAATTTCCTATGCGCGAAAAAAATTCGGAAAATTTTTTGCATGTACAGTTTTTCATAAAAAAACAATATTCTAAAAACGGAAATTCAAAAAAAAAATTTTGTTGATTTTAGAATTTTTTGAAAATTTTCAAAAATGAAATTTTTTAAATTTGGTTAATTGCGCATTTTAATGTGCAATTTACATGTAATGTACATACATATTATGTACATAATGTACATAATAATATAACAAGTATAAATGTTATTTGTATATTAAAAATGCGCAATTAATAAAATTTAAAAAATTTTTAAATCAACAAAATTTTTTTTTTGAATTTCTGTTTAAAGAATATTGTTTCTTATTAAAAACTGTACATGCAAAAAATTTTCCGAATTTTATTCGCGCATAGGAAAAATTTTTTGAATTTATAAGGTTACTTAAAATTCAATTTTTCAAAAACAACAAAAAACGACATTTTGCCATTTAAGGATCTGAAAGTAAGCATTTAAAACTTTATTTGTTATTTAAAAAAAAAGAAAAAAAAGGGTCGAACTTAAAAAAAAATCAAAAAATTTTTAGATTTTCAAACATGATGGCTAAATTTTAAATTTTTCAAAACTTTTTTGATTTCATTCGAAAGATTGGGAAAAAATCTATCGAAAACGTTTGAGTCAAAATTTTTTATATTCTCACTTGAGAAATAATTCCCCATAGGTGGATCTCCAGGCGGTAAAACGCTGATAGCAAGCGAGTCAAGGGGCATCACTTATTGATAATTATATTTATTATAGTTTCATATAAATATCTTCAAAGCCCGAGTGTCGTACGCACTCGAGCATATTTTTGGGGCAATTTATAGGGGCAGATGGGGGGTAGAAGCTTTTTAATTAATAAAGTATTTAGAAAATACACTAGGATTTTGAAACTTTTCGTAGCAGGAGTCTGTAGGTTCATCAATTTAATTTAAGTTTTAGTTAACGGGATTCCCACGAGGCAGCGCTGAGCAGGGACTTATTTACCCTCGTAATTTGCCCTGAGTGTCGTACCCATGACAAAAACATTTTACTCTTTGACAGACAAAATTTTGTGAATAGCTTTTTTGTATCGAGTCCTTTTTTGAGCAATAGTTTCTTTTTTTAATCAGAAAAGCAAATTGAATATCTGCATCGCTAGAATTATTCTGGAATTTCATTTTAAACATACCTATTCATTTTTCAGAGAACTCGAAATCCGGAAGGAGAAATTAAAGAACCAAATAACCTTTAGTAAATACTTCAAAGAAGTGGAGCCCAGTTTCCTAACATTTGCTGAAAAAGAACAGATAAAATCTCTTCACGAAAGCGATCCAAATGAATGGAGTGTCGAGAAACTGAGTGAAAGTTTTCCAGCTTTGCCTCAGACGATAAAAAAAGTCCTACATGCAAAATGGGTTCCTAAATCTGTAGAAGCAATCTTGCGATACGACGAGAAGGTGATCAGCAATTGGGAAACCTTTCAAGCAGGTGAATTACCATTAAGTCCAGCGCTGAAAAAACACCTTAAGAACTTCAAGGAGCGTCAAATTATCCTAACTGATAGAGAAAAACTTGCAAAACGTTTTGTACTTCCCAAAATGGAATTCCCGAAACCAAAGAGTAAATTGTTTGCAAGAATCGCCGAGACTTTTCTGTTGCCAAGTTTTGAGACGAAAGCTAATTCTCCCGATAAAAATACTGATACTGAGGTCAATGAGGATTTTTACAAAAGAAATACAGCTTTTGAGGCCAAGGAAGATTTTAATTTTGATAAAGGTACTGATTTGCAGTTGAAAAAAATACTTGAATATTCAAATTTTGAGACTCAGAAAAATTTTAATGAAGTTCGGAGTTTGACGATTCAGGGCAGAAAGAAAAAGACTGAAATCGTCTCCTCAGGGCAAAAAAATAAAATGACTTTCCTTTCGAAAAAACTAAACGAGGATGGTCATCAGCAAAATAACAAGCGATTAACATTCGACGAATTTTTTAAGAAAAATGTGGGTCAGGCGGAAAAATCGACATCTTCGGAAGATATTGTTTTAAAAGAGACTTACAAGAAGCATATGGAAAAGATTACTTTGTTTCAAAGTAAACCTGCAGCTAGCTATTCATCAACAGAATCAGAAAGTGAGGAAACAGTTTCTAAAGTATCAAAAAGTGAAAGGAATCTTTTTTCTTCGAAAGAAGAAAAGGCGGATTCGGAGTTAGCTATTTTGAATAACAGAACAAGAGAAACTGAGATGTCTAGTTTAATTCAAATGACACAAACTGGTCAGATTTTAAGGTCAGAGAATCGGGAATTGTCATCGGGTTTATATACTTATGTAAAGGAGTGGCACAAAAAAGGCGATGAGGCTGATGATATTCCACCTTTTATCAATATTCCCAAACACAGATATAAAGCCGGAATGACTTATAGAGTAAAGAATTGTTATTACGATGATGATGGCGAATTTTTGTATAAGGTTCCAGGTTTGCACAATTGAAATATTTCAAAAGTTCAATTCATTTTGCTATGCAGAATTTCCAGAGGTGTTTAATTTGTAATTATTGTAAATAAATAATTAAAACACGTTGAAACTTTTGTAAAGGTTCCTTTTACTTATTTCAGAACGTTATTTTTATATTTTATTATTATTTATTATTCTGTTTTAAATTTAGTTGTTACACTTTTATTAAAAACATTTTTTGAAAAAAATTGAATCTCCAAGTCATTTCCCGGTAAGAAGGCTTAAATAGAATAGAATTTATCTTTTCAATTCCAATTCCAATGATGACGCCATTTTGTACCATTTTTTAAAAATTCTTTTCAATAACATAGAAGAGATTTAATGCCTACCTTCAACCAGGGCTATTCTGGTACATTTCGGGGTAAATATGGAGCAACATTTATGCTCTATAACTCCGCGAAATTTTTCTTTTTTGTAACAGGACTTCCTTACATCTTTTAGACAATATTCGTAGGATATACAGTAAAATCATATAAAGAAAAAAAAATTTCTATCTAAAGTTATAATAGCCCCGGGAGTTCAAAATAGCCCCGGTTGACGGTATTTAATTCTGGCAGACACTTCAAAAATTCAATTCCTTTCAATCAATTTAGAAAGATTTAAATTCGGTATTTTCAATTCCATTTTTTTTCTGCATTACAACTTTTTCATTATTCCGTATTCAGCAGACATTAATAGTTCAGAGGACAAGCATGCTTCGGTAGATCATCGATTGTCAGAAGTCAAGTTTTGCCGAAAAAAATATTCGCCGAAAAACACTAACTTCAAGCCCTACTGGTGTTAGCGTGAAGTTACGAAATACAAGAGAAGCGTGTGTGGTTATGAAATAATGTCAATGGACCCTGTACCTCCATAGAGGGAGAACTCACGTTAAAATGGAGAGAAAATGTGTCCTGCCTCTGTTTCTCCGCTGCAAGACAGTGTTCTCCCTTTAAGTAGTATAACGCTATATTTTCTCACTGGCGTTTCATGACATTTAAAATAAAGAATCTAAGTATAAATGAGAGGCTCCAGGCTCAATTCAAGTTAGAGTACTGGAAAACTCAGTTGACAGGTTGGGTGAGTTGTACCTTGAGAACCAGACAACAAAACTAATTATTTTCTTAATTGGCTTAAATTAGTTAACCCATTTCACATGTCAGGCGTATTGTGCCTTGACAACCTGTCAACTAGAAAAATTGTAGAGTTAAAATTCACTTTTAAATCACACTGTTTGTTTTTTGTTTTGGAGGTTAGGTTTCTGCCGAATCCCTCGGATCATCCTGTGTCAAACCGTATTCTTTTAATTAAACCACTGACTCGTTCCTTTATTTTCATGAACCTTTCTCGAGTGCTTCTGAAGCTGATTCGTCCATGAAACTCGCATCTATCAGCAGACGGTCGACACTTTTCAACTCGCCACTCAAACTTAACACAGCGGGCTGCTGCCAGAGGCCTCGATATCAATCGTCGTGGGAAGGACTAGGAAATTCTCACCCACGCATATACCGTGGATGTGAGTCCCGTGGTATTCAAGAGCGTGGACGAGCAATCACAACATCGATCTCCTTCGATCAACAATTCACTCGTGTCCAATCTGTCACTGTCAATAGCCAGTAGCAGACGACTGGCTTTCGGTCTTTCGGCTTTTCGCTAATTGTATCAACCACGAGTCTTTATATTTTTCTTTCGTACCACTCGCGGAATGGGTATTGACTCAGAAGACGAACGCGAATCTAGGGCGTTGCTAAGAGCTTGGGAGCGTCGCCTAACGACTCCATTCTAGTTTGAAGCCCCGTTTCGGCAATTTGCCTTTTACTCTCTTCCTCAAAATTGCTGCTTTTTTACTGTGTTCGATGCATTCTTGTGACCAGGGACGCCTACGCGGAGGTCGGCGAATCTGTCAAGGTAATTAGCTCTTTTGGTGGTTCATTACTTGAAAAAATTCAATTAACTGTCATGCTCATCCAGTGGAGATTGCATCTTACAATCTCGCTATATTTTCCAGTTAAGTCATCCGGTCATACTCGCGAATTCTATTTAATTGGAACATTTAATATTGAGTCAGTGTAGTTTAATCATTTAAATGTCTATGGTGTCTGTCACGACCAGAGCACCATTTTTGCTTGGCGTGGCTTGACGCCACGTTTCGAACTTTAAAGTCATGAGATATTCTATTGTGTAACTTTTGGGCATCTCCCAAAACTTATTTGATTATGTTAAAATATATCGTTTTTCTTAATTAACTGGTTTAATCACTCAGTGTTGCTCCTTATTCCCCACTCTCCGCGATCTGGGTATGACCGAGGCCTTAATTCAATTTAAATTAATGTAAAATTATGGTACTGTTCTCTTTGAATTATTTAATTAAAAATGTAACGGAGTTACATCGTTAGGGCCCTATCTAACCTATCGACTAATCTGAGGAGGCACGAGGAGCTATCAGCTATCAGCTTAGGCAAAACCTCTCGTTGTCAAGCTACGGTAACCACGCCGCCTTTTTCGCAAACACGAGTGCCCTGGAACTTCTCGGACGGTTGTGCTTAATATCCTTGGTGTTGCTGGCCTTCGCTCAACACTCGCCGCCTCCAAGGAAATACGTCGCCTCCAGTGTTAAATCCGTAAGTCAATAAAGAAACCATTGTTATAACTCGATTAAATCACTGATTTACCCCTATCTCTCAGCGTTCCAAGTCCTAAGCCTTTCCCCAATATAGCTTTCCCGTTATATTTGGCGCCAAACTCAAAAACCCACAAAAATTTCCCGAAAATTCCTGTTAAAGCTGAGAGTTGAGAAATTTGAAATTGGACAGATTTATAGAACATATATGTAAATGGATATATTTTATGATATCTGTGTGCTATTGTACTTTGTATAAAAACCCACGTTCCGAGACACGTAGATTTCGCGAGTGAAGTGATTTTTAAATAAAACCGTTTTTAGGGTTAAAAAAGAAAACCGTAATTTCGGAAAATTTAAATAAAGTTCTAAAGGTTTAAATCATAATTGCGAGAAGAAAACCAGTAATTGTGTAGGGAGATAAAAAGAAATTAAAGAGGAAAAACCCCGTTATATTAGGGAAAATTGAAACCGTAATTTCGGTAAGTAAAATTTTAATAAGATAAAGTGAAAAAAGAACTGCAAATTCGGGAGAGAAAAACCGAAATGTCGGATTAAAATAATTCAAAAGTTAAAACCGCTATTGCAAAGGTAAGGAAAAACGTGATTTCGGTTAAAATAAAATTAAATAACGGAAAAATTAAGTTGTTTGTTAAATAAGAAAAATTAGAAGCAACATAATTGATGGGTGAAATGGAAGAAAATAGGAGAAATTAAGAAAAGTGTAAAAATTTCGTTGGTGAAAACGTAACAATTACGTCACAGGGGACGCCGTGAGAGAAAGACGGAGATAATTTTCGCGCGCAATTAGGGAGATTTGCCGCGCAACCAGCCATACTGCCATCTTAAGTCCGAGCGGTATCTCAGGCCTCGTGCCTCCCTCGCCCAAAATAATAAAATTTCAAAATTTTCCACCAATATTAAGTAAAGAGTGGAAAGAGTTGGAAAGTCAAACGGCCCAGGTACAGCTGTACATTATTAAGCTGTACACTCGGCACAGTCCCGGGGAGAACTATCCCCAACCAACCATAGTCCCAGAGTACACGTCGATGACGTCACTCGAGGGGACGGCAGTAGAGCGCGGAATTCAGTTTATAGGGCGAACTACCGAGCGAATATGAAGTGGTGAGCATTAGGAATTGCCAGGAAAATTAATAATACTAGGGAATTAATGAAATTTAGGTCAGGAAAAATCAAAATGGCAGAAGCAAATAATGAAATGAACCCAGAAAGTAGGTAAATGGAAAGTGATAGGCATCAAAATGATAGGGTTAGAATAGAATTGGACGTAGAATCAAACCAAGAGGTAGTAAATGAACAAAATGAAATAATTAGGAGAATTGACGAATTAATTCCTAACCAGGAAGACTAAGAAGTAAACGTAAATAGGGCCCCGACTAGTACTAATACTTAGACTCTAGAACAAAATAGGAATTTGGGGGCAATAACATGCGTTTACAATAGAGAATGGGAAAATATTGAAAGTCGTCAACTGGCCACACTCTTAAGGGTACATCGCGCACGATTTGACGCGACATACCGATAATAATAATACAATTGGCCAGTGGCACCCAAATAGGGAAATTATATTATAACAGGTGTCAAATGCCGGAGATCCCAAAATTGATAGCCCGCAAGTATCTGAAAAATCAGATAAAGAACCCGAGTTAGGGAATATAAATAGAATTAATAAAACAGACAGAGTCGATAATAGAACATTTAGAGTAGATTCATTTTTAGAGAGCAACGAACGTTTTCTAAATGAAGTAGATGAACTCCTCAAATATAATGAGTTCATGAATAAACAAAAGGAAGAATTTTTTAGATTAAAAGAAATTGAGCGTAGGTTACACGGAACAAGGAAAGATAACCCAAGGGCACATAGTTCGTTTGAACAAAGAAATACAACACGAACGATAAATATTAATCCCTCTTTAGCAGCAATTAATTTCGAAGGAACAACACTGAATAGACAAAGAGGATTTCAAAATACACAACCAACGCTGCATTTTGAAACAAACCAAACCAGGAATTTAGAAGATAGGTCGGAGGAACCATCACGTTCCAATATCAGGTCATATCGTACGGAAAGCGATCCAAGTAGCGAAAGTGAATATTTTAGGGACAAAGACACTCATACGAGACAAAATAACAGAAGTTCGTTTAGATCGCGAAATAGAAGATCAGATGATAGGGAAAGAGAACCCATTAATCAAGGGTTGGAAAATCGGTTGGATGATCATACGTCACTACTAGCCGCGATGTTTCCTTTCGGGATGGTGCAAACACCATTTCAAATTATGAGCAACTGGCCGTTCAAATTTAGGAACAATAAGGACGACAGCCCTGCTCACTTTCTCGAAAATCTAGAAAGGTTTCAGAGAGGTTATAGGATAGGAAACGTAGACGTTTTAGAAAATCTTGACGCGATTTTAGCGGAGGAAGCACTCGAATGATGTCAGGCTTCGCGTAGGAATTGGCGAAATTTATCAGATTTTAAGGAAGATTTTTTGTCGGTGTATATCGATGAACGATTTTCCGCAGAAATTAGGCAGAAAATAAAATTTTGTAATTAGAAAAAAGATCAGGACATACACTGTTTTCTAACAGAAATCAGGAAGTTGTTTACGAAGTTACACCTCCGTAAAGGGTTGGAATGGGAACTTCGTAGGACTTACGAGAATTTGAGGATAAAATACAAGATGTATATTAAAAGAAACGATTTTAATACATTCGAGGAATTAGAAGATTCAGGGAAAGAATGGGAATCAGAGTTAGTTAAGTCCAAAATGAGGGGTCAGATATTACAGATTACAGAAAATAAACCAAAAGGCCCGAACAATCAGAATCAAGAGCAAGATAACAATTCCAATAGAAATAGTAGTATTTCAAGCAATAATAATGTAACGCAAATAACCAAAATAGACAAAATTCGAATCAGGGCCCACAAAACTAGGGAAATAATTTCCAAAATCGGAGAACTCGTTTTAGAAACCGTAACCAATTCAATCCTTGGAGATTTTCTTTTTCTCCTAATTCTTCACAAAATCAACAGAACAATAGACCTAAATTCCAACCTCGCAACCAGGGATTTAGACCTAGGCAACTCTTTAATCCATGGATTCAGTTGTTTAGACAGCTTGCAATGGGAAATACTAGTAATCCCAGCGCGATGTCAATTCAACGATTACCACAATTAGAATTACCAGCGATTGAAGGTCCAGGAAACCAAAACAAAAATAATGTTAATAATAATCAAAAGCAGAACCAGCTAGGGAATAAAACTTCGAACGCGAGCAACCAGAAATCCAGAAACGCCCAAACCAGTGCACAAAATGGTGCGAATCCGAGCTCAGGTAAACAACAACAACAACAGAATTCGCAAGCGAGTAGTACTAACCAAGGCGGAAATCAACCGTTAACGTGTTTCTCATGCGGTATGCCAGGTCATTTTTAAAGAGAGTGTTGGTTTGCGAGTAACAACCAGGGAAACCATTCAGGCAGGTACTAAGGCCGGGGATACCAAAACAAACTGCCGAACCGCCTGAAAGTCTTAATATTAACACAGACGAATCAGGTGAAACTAGGTTTCACTTTTTAACTAATTTCGAAGGGCAAAGTTGTAGAATGTTATTTGATACCGGTGCAACACATTCCTACCTAAGTAAAGGCTTAATAGAAATAGTTAAAGCATTTAATCATAGCATATATCAACCTTCGTCGCGAACTTTATTAGTAGCAAA
>JBAGKK010500693.1:0-14811 GCA_037177015.1 Euceroptres primus | reverse complement strand
TTATCGTTTCTACTGGTGAATCAGTAGAAATCTACTGAAATTTTAATAATTTTTCACTAATTGTCAGTAGAATTCTACTAAATACCATAGCTAGAGTGTAGTCACTGATGAATTAGTAAAACTTAACTGATTTAAAGCAAGAGAGTATGCAAAATCGGGTCTATGGTTTCGAATGATGCTCATTTAAAATTTCAATAAGCATCACTGAAACTTCAGTTATCGTTTCTACTGGTGAATCACACGGAGAAAAAAAGTTCATTAAACTTTCTTGAATTATTTTAATAGTTGGGGATAAGAGCGAACCTTGAATAAATTTTCTATATTTTGTATATCTTTCAGGATTTAATGCAGAACAAAACTGGAATAACTCTACAGAGTTCTGTAAATTTTATATTGAATCTCGAATTTAAAAAATTCAATAAAATGTATAGAGAAACTTACGAAAAATGTTGAAAATTTTCATAGAAATCAAATTTGAGGTATTAAGTTTGTGACCACATCATTGTAAGGTCCTAGATACGTTAGTTCAGTTAAATGTATAGAAAAATTCTTGAAAAAAAGTTAAAAAATCTCATAGAAATTAGATTCAAGGTATTGAGTGTTTGTGAAACACTTCAATATAAGATTTATAAACCTCAGTTCTATAAAATTTAGCTGCGCAGTCGTTACTACACGCAGATCCTGCAACTGTAGCTTATATTTCAGATTTTTTTTATACTTACAGCTAGGTTAGCCACGAGGCTTTAGGCGTTAGGAATTAGGAATGCGAAACTTATTATAGGGTTCGAATCCGCGGCGAATAAAAATTTTAGTAGCGTGCGATTATAAATAGTGTAGTAATTGTTTGTGTAATAAGTGAATAATGGTTTACTTAAATATGTGAACAAAACAGAGAGTATTATGATAATAATACAAAAGATACATTTTTTTCGTCGACAAATCGATCATCATTTTAATAGAACTGTTCTCTATAGTTTGGAAACTTCTTTAATATAGACTGTATATTAACTGAAGTTTTAGATTTCCTAGGACTATTAAACGATTTTCGTATCCTGCCCTTTGATAGACATTACGTCGCCTCGGCCTTTAAATTTTAGAGAACTTTTTAAAACATTTCGTAGAATAGTTCAACGCAACGTATAACCAAGACAATTTTACCTTTTAGTAAACTACCCGTCGTATCTTCCATTATAGAACTAGTTCTATACAATTTAATAAACTTTTTTTTTCCGTGCAGAAGAAATCTACTGAAATTTTAGTAATTTTTCAGTAATTGTCATTAGAATTCTACTAATTGTCACATTTAGAATGCAGTCACTGATGAATTAGTAAAATTTAACTGATTCAGATTTAGAGAGTTGATTTTACTTTACATCATCTTGTATTTACGATCTTTTTTGTGTGCTATTACATACGCCCCACAATGTGGCCAAAAGCACTTTTTGTGGACAAAAGTCTGACTACAAGCCAATTTTCAATGGATTTTGCTGTTTTTTTTAATGACCGTACGGCTTCCAGGTGTAATGAGTCGGTGCAGAAAACTCACTTTGGCCAAACAAAAGTTTTTTTATTTAACAACAAAATAAACAATATTTTTTCCCTAATTTTTCAAATGTAACTTTTTTTAAGATCTTCAAATTGACTAAAACAGAGCTTAAGTCAGTCTAGTAACTATCTAGCAAAAATTTCCAGTAGGTTAGAGTAAGAAAAAAATTGTTTATAATATTTTAAACAAATTACTGAACAAAAGCCATTTTCTCGTGATTCGCAGTGATTAGTTGTTTGAAATTCGTAGTTTTTATTTTAAATATGAGAGAAATTAATGCCTAATTGCAATTAGTTAAGAATAGCTGTTGTTTGACAATTATTTAAACAATTTTGATAAACAAATACAGTTTTTGTATGTCACAATGAAAAGGCTCAATTTTTTTTTGCAGAATCAACCAAAAATGTCTTGACAAAGACTCCTTACTGTTTTTTTTCAAATTAGCAACAACTGTTAATTATTTAAACAATATTTATAAACAAATTCACATTTTCAACATTATTCCACGAATAGGCTCAATTTTTTGCGGATCCAAATAAAAATGTGTATCCAGTGACTCCTAGCTGTAATTTTGTTCAAATTGATAAAAATATTAATTATTTAAACAATTTTTATTAAAAAATGCACATTTTTATCGTTTTTCCGAGAATAGGCTCCATTTTCTTAGCAAAAGCAACTAAGAATGTATTGCCAATGACTCTTTGCTATGATACTTTGCTAATGGACAAAAACAGTTCATTATTTAAACAATTTTTTAAAACAAATTTACATTTTGGACACTTTTGCATGAATACGCTACTTTTAAATTATAATTAGGCTTATTTTTTTCGTCGAATAAACTAGAAATGTCTTACCAATGACTACTTTGTGTCATATTTGTCCAATTAACAAAAAATGTCTATTAAAAAATAATATTGATTATTTGAACAATATTTATAAAAAAATTCACAGTTTGGCCATTTTTCCATGATAAATATTAATTTTATGTACAGAATCAGCAAGAAATGTCTTGCCAATTATTCCTGCTTGTCATATTTTTCTAATTAAGAAAAAGTGTTGAGGTACGATACCCAATAAATAGATAATTGGATAACCCAATAACCAAGAACTCTACACACTTTTCATTAACACATATATAATAACCTTGGTTTTTTAGTTAATTCCACAAAAAAATAATATTTATTTTGGAAAAATGGTCAAACTGTGAATTTATTTATAAATATTGTTTAAATAATCATCAGTTTTTGTTAATTGGACAAATATGACAAGAAGGAGTCATTAGTAAGACATTTCTAGATTATTCCACGAAAAAATTAGCCTATTCATGCAAAAGTGGCCAAGATGTACATTTGTTTAAAAAATTGTTTAAATAATTGGCAAAGTCCATTGGCAAAGTATCATAGCAAAGAATCATTGTCAATACATTCTTTGTGGATTTCGCTGAGAAAATGGAGTCTCTTCTTGGAAAAATGGTAAAAATGTGCATTTATTTATAAAAATTGTTTTAATAATCAATATTTTTTATCAATTTGAACAAAATGACAACTGGAAGTCACTGGCAATACATTTTTAGTCGATTCCGCAAAAAATTGGTAATATTTGTGGAATAATGTTGAAAATATGAATTTGTTTATAAATATTGTTTAAATAATTAAAAGTTGTTGTTAATTTATAGAAAATGACAGCAAGAAATCTTTGGCAAGACATTTTTGGTTGATTCTGAAAAAGAGTTAATTCATTCTTCACGTTTAGATAAAATTTATTCCCCAGATAAACTGCAAACTCACCAATAAGAATTCACAATTTGGAGTTTAACTCGAGAGTAAATTCATTCTTGAGAGAGTGTAGGGAGTTAGGTTGCATATCTGGGGAAAATTCATTCTTCATTGTGACATACGAAAACTGTGTATTTGTTAATAAAAGTTGTTTAAATAATTTCCAAACAGCAGCTATTCTTAACTAGTCGCGATTAGATATTAATTTCTCTCATATTCTATATAAAAACTATGTATTTCAAACAACTAAACATTGCGAATTACAAAAAAATGGTTTTTGTTCATTAATTTGTTTAAAATATGATAAACAATTTTTTTCATACTCTAACCTATTAGAAATTTTTGCTAGATAGTTACTAGACTGACTTAAGCTCTTTTTTTAGTCAATTTGAAAATCTTAAAAAAAAGGTACATTTGAAAAGTTAGGGAAAAAATATTGTTTATTTTGTTGTTAAATAAAAAAACTTTTGTTTGGCCAAAGTGAATTTTTTGCACCGACTCGTTATACCTGGAAGCCCTACGGGCATTTAAAAAAAATCAGCATCCATTAAAAATTGGCTTGTAGACACTTTTGTCCACAAGAAGTGCTTTTCGCCACACTGTGTGGCGTACGTAATAACACACAAAAAAGATCGAAAATACAAGATGTAAAGTAAAATTTATGCCAAAGCGCGTATATGGTTTCGAATGATGCTCATTTAAGAGTCATGAGTTAAAATTAAGAAGATCTCTCGTTTCAATGGAATCGCATACTTTGTAGAGGCCAACAAAATAATTTTTTTTTTAACTGTGAAGTAAAATTGGGATCATTCTCGCAAAAATATATGTTGTTACTGAGGGCTTGAGTGCATTACAGAAAAAAAATTGCGGCCGTATCAAAAAGCTTTCATTGAAAAAATTTTTTTTCTAAATTTCAAAAATTTTTTTAGTCCTTTCTAATTGCCAGAATTGACTCTTCATTTTTTTTAGAATCGCTGGGATATCTTGTACAATATATATTTGAACCATCAAAATTAATTCAGCTATTTTCGAAAAAAAATTTTTTTTATTTTTAACAATTTTTTTATAACTTTTTAAATAAATTTTTTTGAAGTAGTGGTAAATTGGTCTTATAATGGTAGAAACTTACCACGAAAATATGAACCAAATCTCTGCTAGTGCAGACCAACCTTGACCAACCTTTATTGCCGTTATATTCGTTTCTTTCACATAAGACTTCTACTTTATTGAATTAATATCAAGCACACTTTTTATCTATAAACGCTCTTTTCCGACCCTCTTTTGAATCTTTTAAGCTCAATAACTTTCAATTCTTTAATTCCTCAATTCTGTTCTGGTGCGATTAATTGAACAACTTTTCTGCCAATGAATGAAATTTCAATGCTTCAATAAAAATGTATTCTTTGTGAAGGTTGAAAAGCCTTTGAAACTCTTTGACCTCTGAAATAAAACGTTCAATAACAAACTACTTTTGTTAAACTCTGACTTCTTAATCTCAGTTACATTTGTCGTTTCAATTGGCACTCGATTAAAATGCGAAAAATCGTTACCAGCACCTAAATCTTCCACGGACATTAACTATTTTATCCACCACCTGCTCACTCCCACGTAACCATCCTAAAACCGTCGACTGAGTTACCCATGCGGAAGTCACAAAGTGGATATATTGGTGTTTTTCCTTTGGATCCTAGACGACCCATTAGTGGAAGTATCGATTGTCAGGCGTTTCCCAAGAGGTTCTAATACACAACTACCGCAGCAAGTGGAATCTCTCTCTATGAAGGGTCAGTGGTATCAGCGCTTCTTTCTATTCAATTTTCGTATAATATCTAAGGACCTTCGAGATTTTTCGCATCAAGCTGGCATATGGCGAATTCATAGCTTAAATTTATGTTAGAAAAGATGAAGGACAAGGCGGGTGAGGGAATGGATTGGAGGCTAAGGATGCAGGGACTGAACATTTTTCTCCTTAATGCAGCGAGAGGATGACATTACACGTGACGAAATTTCCCATGGCGGTTCCTTTACTCCCTCTGATACCTATTTTGAGACGAAGACTTCCTCTCGTAGCGTCTGGAGCATTTTAAAAGAACCAGCTATACGAGTAAAGAACGATTTCTTCACGTTTAGATAAAATTTATTCCCCAGATAAACTACAAACTCACCAATAAGAATTCACAATTTGGAGTTTAACTCGAGAGTAAATTTTATCCTTGAGAGAGTGTAGGGAGTTAGGTTGCATATCTGGGGCAAATTTCTCTTGAATTAAGGGTTTAAAACTGGTGAAATTAAAATTCCTTAGTTTAGGAGAAGAATTTATAACTCATAAATTGTTTATTGCGCGCAATTATTCAAATTAAATTGGGAAATTCCGTTATTTAATTAAGTTGTTAACTAAAGTTATTTAACTAAGTTCTTAAACTAAAGTTATTCGAATCAGTAATTTTTGTTAGAGTAAAGTTGCTTAATATGTATAACACAGCTTAGGTATCGTTAAGACCTATTTCTCGAAAAGAGATAAATTTTTTACGAGAGGGGGAGGTAGAGAGTAATGAATCATTTTCTGACGAACATTCTCTTCTAATTTTCTTCAGAGCGTAAACCCTGATTGAGTCTGTAACTTCGGTTTTATTTCAAAGACGAACGAACTAGAAAATGATGTCTCTTTTTTTCTGAAGTCTTTTTCCTGCCATTTATTTTCATCCTCGCAAAAGTCAATTTAAATTCGTTTTCTCCTCGTTTCACGTGTGATAGCACTTTGAAGACAACTAATGGTCGTGATTGGTTCTCACAGACTTCAAGGATCTTCGAAATGGTGTCGTTACCCCAATTTTCGCACCGTTAAAACACTAGTGTTATTTTCCTTCTTATTCCGCGGAGAAAGTCGTCACATTGCTACGGTCTTAATTGTCTCCGGTGTTATTGAACTTCCAGGAGTTCTATTTTGAATTAGCATGAAGTCCCCTTCGTATTTTGAGATTATCGAAGATCCAGGTTTATCGAAAGGTGAACTTATAGCCGAACTTATAGTCGACAAACTTATAGTTTGTCGACGGTAAACATAGTTTTTCCGAAAAGTTTTCTGCCTTCTGTACATAAGGGTCGCGTGAAAAAATTTCCATTCTGCTAAATCGTTACAAAATTCTAAAGCTCGTCAAAGTTGACCGTTTTCTTAAGAGTCTGTTTGGTATAAAGAGAATCTACGAATACAGTTTCTGGAAAAACAGACGGTTATTAAATGCATATAAAATATTTTTATAAATGTAATCAAATAGGGCAGAATGAATTTTATCAGCAACTTTTATTTTAAATGTATAATCTTTATTACACAAGTCTATAAGTTTTTAACGACTGTCTTAAAGAGTTTAAAGTTTTAATTCAAATTATCACTGCGACTTCATTTTTTTTTAAGTCCCAATGTTATTGTAAAATATACATCATTTTGATATGTATCAAATTGATTTGATTGTATGATTTGAACTGTAAAATAGAGAATTGTTTAAAAATATAATCCAACAAGTAATAGATGAGGATGATTCTGTCGCTAGATTCACCCTCTTCTTCGGTGTACATTCGCAAGCAGCAAGTATGTCATTATGCTCGCGAGCCTTGTAATTCAGAAGGAATGAGCTATTGAATATGAAATATTAATAGCAAAGCGGGAGATTTCACCTCTAGAATTTCCTTCTGCATCGGCACACATTTGTAAGTAGTAAGTAGGTACATTATTATGCAAGTGTGTCTTTTGATGTAGGAGAAATTAATTGCAGGGAATTCTTACCGGGAAATAATGTGTTTCGATGCGGGTGTCGATTTTAGGGGAGGGGGGACATCCCCTCTGAATATTTGATATTTTCAGGGGAGACATCAGGTCTCTTTTTAACATTGAGAAATATTAATTTCGAGTTTCTTTTACACGCAGTAAAACGTTAATCCTGAAATCTACACCACTTTTGGTGTTTTTTCTAGGTGTAACAAATTTGAGAACATCGTTCTTATTTTTAAAATCTAGTGATAAAGTGTTGAATTGAGGCACTTTTGTCTCATTTTGAGAACCTTAGAATCTAGAATCGAATTGTCATTCAGCTGTCAAAACAATTTTGTTCCCAGCTATTTTCACTAAATGGATGACAATTGTCAAGTTAGAGATAACATAAATGATATAATTTTTAATTTCCTTTTGTTCAACAGCTTGTTTCTGTGATTTGATATACAAGACCTCGCACCAAATGTACAGTAAATGGCCTTTTGTTAAAAATTAAGAATATAATTTTTTTTTGTATTTTCGAATCTGCAGATTAAAAATTCGAAATAAGAAAGTGAGAAAAATGGCCAGTTTTTAGACAAACACTTGTCAAAGTTTCAATTTTTACATTTATTTTAATAGAAAAATGCTTATTTTAGTGAAATGTTTTTTTTCTCAAAACCTCTTTGATAGATTTTTATCATCTATTATTTTTTAGTTTGTTATACATTTTTTCTGCCTTCTTTGTATGTTTTTTTTATAGATATACTAATTTTTTTAACTGATGAGGGTTCAAACAGTGGCCGAAATGTTTTAAAAAGAATTATCGCAACTTTTCTTTTGACCTTAATTTTCGTGACTGGTGCTTCACTACTGAATATTTAATATGTACCATTATGTACCTTAGGGTGGTCCAAATTTTTTTTCTTCGAATTTTCATGCTCTCACCTCCCAAATTTGTTCGAATCGACAAAAAAATAAATGCGTTTTTTCTTTGGGAAAAAAATGATATTCAGAGGATCCGCAAGCCCCATGAAGTTCAACACGTATTTTCCATAAGAAAAAAAGACGTTTTTGTAAATTTTATTCAGAATTGTCAATATTAGGTGAATCGAGATGAACCTCAACATTTCCCTTCACAATTAGCCATAGAATACGAATCAAGAACAACTTTTTAAATATTACCCCCATAATTCTGTTTTATAGGGTCCCAAAAAAACCCCATAAGTGAAAAATTAGGTTTTGTGAGTTTTTGGCGCTTAGGATTGTGTGACACCTTAGCATTAATCAGCTTAATATTTTTAGGAATTAAATAATATTTTTTTTATCATTGTAGCTTTTTTATTATATAAATTCCTCGAAATATTGTAAAATATGAGTTAAAGTAGGGTATGGTTATATCGAGGTTAAAAGTACAATAAATTATTATTTATAAAAGAATTGTTGTTGTCAAAATAGGAAATCAAGAACATAGTTTCAAAACATGAAGTTTTTTTGTATTAAATAATTTAAAAATTAAAATTTTCTTGAAAAAGGTTACATAACTTTAAAGAAGTTTGTTTACGGGAAAACAGAATGATAAATTTTAACAGTTCCGATGGTACGAATTGAGAGGTTATGTTACAGCACTACACTGAATTAAAAAGATTATCAAATTGGCTCACAGTTTTAATGTATTGTTCACTTTCAAATTATTTAAAAATAGCTTAACTACTAGAAATTATTCACTTTAGGTAATTATTTCTTATAATATTCTTATAAATACAATATTTATTATAATAATAATTATAATATAATAATAACATAAATAAAAAAAAAATTATTATAATAAAAGTAAACATAATATTCTTATAAAAATAAATATATAAATAGGTCGTAGCATTTGCGATAATATTTCTACCGGAAGTAGACAGATGGCGCAAAATCCCTTTCGAATAACCGTTTTATACACACAAGATTATGACCATTTTATCCGAGTCGCTATTTTATTATATTTATTTTATTTTAAATTAATTGATTCACAGTTTTAAATTGTTACAAAGCTTAAACGAAAGTTTAGAGAACGATATAATATACCAATAACAATGGCAACATTAACATATAGTAAAGCATTCAATAATGTAATTCAATTTTGAAGTAACATTTTATCATAATGTAGGTGAAATCTATAATCATATTTCGTTACGTCAATTTACACATTTATTGTTTAAAATCACTTGTCATTGGTGCGTATTTCATTTTGCAATATTTTCATACATAAAACTGGCGTTTATTTCTTTTAACCAGTTAATTATTAAAGATTGACCGTTTTATCGGAGTGACCGTTTTAGACACAATTCCCCTAATTGTGATTTTTTTGCAGTTGTTTTTATACAGTTTGTTTCAAATGCATAATATATTACTTTCTACTGATAATTAGATGTTCACATAAATTTTTCAAACAATTTATTATTGTTTACAGTAATTTTCTCTTAGAATGGAGTTAAAAGTCACGGTTTTTCCAAATTTTTCAACATTTTTTTCAACTTTTCAAATAGAGCGAGGCAATAATCAATTATAGTTAACCGAAATAATTGTTTAAACAATTTATTATTATTTATAACTATATTCTCTTAGAATAATGCTAAAAAGTTGCGGTTTTTTTTTAAATTTTCTACTTTTTGTCCACTTATCAATTACAGTGAGGTAATAATTAATTCAAGATAATAAAAATAATTGTTTAAACAATTTTTAATTTTTAATTACTTATTTATTATGAATTAATAATAATTAATTCAAGATAACAAAAATAATTTTTTAAACAATTTTTAATTTTTAATTATTTATTTATTATGAATTAATAATAATTAATTCAAGATAACAAAAATAATTGTTTAAACAATTTGTTATCAGTTTTAATAATATTTTCTTTGAATAATGCTAGAAAGTTGCAGTTTTTTCTGAAATTTTCAACTTTTTGACAACTTTTCACTTAGAGTGAGGTAATAATTAAAGCAATTTAGCAAACATAATTGTTCAAATAAATTATTACTTATTATTACATATTACTTATGCTAATGTTTCAAATACATAAAATATTACTTTCTACTGATAATTAGATGTTTACATAAATTTTTAAAACAATTTATTATTGTTTACAGTAATTTCCTCTTAGAGTCGCGGTTTTTTCCGATTTTTTCAACTTTTCAGACAGAGCGAGGCAATAATCAATTATGGTTAACCATAATAATTGTTTAAACAATTTATGATTATTTATAACAATATTCTCTTAGAATAATGCTAGAAACTTGCGGTTTTTTCTAAAATTTCCTACTTTTTGTTCACTTATCAATTAAAGTGAGGTAAAAATTAATTCAAGATAACAAAAATAATTTTTTAAACAATTTTTTATCAGTTTTAATAATATTTTCTTTGAATAATGCTATAAAGTTGCAGTTTTTTCTGAAGTTTTCAACTTTTTGTCCACTTTTCACTTAGAGTGAGGTAATAATTAAAGCAATTTTGCAAACATAATTGTTTAGACAAATTATTATTTATAATCACATATAACTTATACTAAATATATATTTATTATATATTATTATTTCCTATATTAATGATAGATGGTTGTGGTTTTTTTCTGAAATGTTTAACTTTTTGTCCACTTTTCACTTTGTGATGTAATAATTAATGCAAGTTAACAATCATAATTGTTTAAACAATTTATTATTAATTATAAAAATATTTTCTTAGAATAATGCTAGAAAGTTGTGGTTTTTCTAAAATTTTCCACTTTTTGTCCACTTTATAATTAGAGTGAGGTAATAATTATTTCAAGTTAACAAACGCAATTGGTGAAACAATTTATTATTATTTTCAATAATATTCTCTTTGAATAATGCTAGAAAATTGCTGTTTTTTCTGGAATACACTCGAATTCCGGTTTAAGATGGGTTTTTGGGCATTGCCTATCTTAAACCGGGATAGTCCTTGAGCATCTCTGAACACAAACAGTCAGTGCCGTTCGAACCACTTTCAGTCGGAATAATATAAATTATGTAGGAATAATATAAAAAATTAATGAAAAAAAATTCAACGTGTTTTTAAAAATAAATGCAAAAGGCGAATTGATACGGCTCGCTCTTTTTCTGCGGTACTGCTTAACTACTCGACTACCGTGCCTTCCTCTCTACCCTCGGACCTGCTGAACGAAATTCAAGGAATATCTTAAATCGGGATATCCTAACCAGGATTTGTGTGCATTCAACTTTTTGTCCACTTTTCGCTTAGAGTGACTTAATAATTAATGCAATTTAACAAACATAATTATTTAAGCAACTGATTATTGTTTATAACCATCTTCTATTACAGTAGTGCTAGAAAGTTGCGCTTTTTCTGAAATCTTCAGTTTTTCTTTAACTTTTTAGTTATGAAAAAATAATAAATAAACATTAAGAAGAATAATTTTTTAAACAGCACTTTATTTTTTTTCAAAGTGAAGTGTTTTTACTCTTTTGCTAATGGTTTACAAATATTAATTTAAACAAAAATGCTATCTTACAGTAGAGATAAAAACAAAGGATAGAATAATCAGGAGTAGGTGGGAGGAGTGGGTCTATAAATAACTTGTAAAAATTTTGTTTTGAATTACAACACGAAGTTTATTACAAAAAGTAAAAGAAAAAATTGGAATTACCCATATTTTACTATCAGCACCATCCCCCTCCTTCCCTGTAGAAAACATGAGATTAAAAAGGCCTGAATCAAATAATTAACTTGCATTAATTATTACCTCACTAAGTGAAAAGTGGACAAAAAGTTGAATATTGTTGATTCGTATTTTATGGCTTATTGTGAAGGGAAATTTTCAGTTTCGATTCACCTAATATTGCCGATTCTGAATAAAATTTACAAAAACGTCTTTTTTATGGAAAATACGTCTTAAATTTCATGGGGCTTGCGGAAACTCTAAATATCATTTCTTTTTCAAAAAGAGACATTTTTTGTGTGGATTCGAACAAATTTTGGGGGTGAGAGCATGAAAATTCGAAGAAAAAGCAATTGTACCACCTTAAGGACATTTGATACATTATGACTTCATGTAATACGAATCAGGGTTTTAACGCCCTTTTATAAAAATTAAAAATGATCAAATTCATCTTATTTCCCAAAATAAAATTTGTATCGCAGTAGACATCGATGCTCTATTATGTCTTTTATCATTTCCCAAAATTACAGATCGATACATTCATTATTTTAGTAATAAGTCCGCTGAATGTAAACATTATATTTTGATCGCTTTTTTCAAATATGATCACCATAATACAAGCTTTATCTGGTTTCACATTCAGCGAACTTATTACTAAAATAATGAATGTATCGATCTGTAATTTTAGGAAACGATAAAAGACATAATAGAGCATCGATTTCTACTCCGGTACAAATTATATTTTGTGAAATAAGATGAATTTGATCATTTTTAATTTCTATAAAAGAGTGTTAGTACCCTCATTCGTATTACATGACGTCATTTTGTATCAAATACCCTTAATGCACATTCAGTGTTGCCGGAGTCGCAAACTTTGAAAAAGTTACTTTATTCTATGGTGGGCTATGCATGAAGTTCATTTATTCATTCCTAGAGAGTTTCGTATGAAACGCAACTACATTCATGTTACAGCTGGGAAGTTGAAATTTGTCGAATTCTCATTTTGAAAATCTTGACAAATGAGCTGCAACAAAATTAACACCCACGGTTTTCTGTGCGTCTCTTGAAAATTCACAGATCAAAGAAAAAGTTATTCACTGAGCTAAATTTAATTAAGTGAAGGAAATATTCTCCGTTATCAGAAAATTCCAAGAAATATAGACATTTTCTTTTATTATAAGAAGAGATGGATAAACGTATCACAAAGGAATGAAACGAGTATATTTTCCGCACCACTCCACATTACACGACTGCCTCAGAAAGATGACTTTCTTTAGAAAAAGTAAAGGGAAAAACAGTCGAATCTTTTTCTTAGATTATTATTTTAGCATGGTAGAAAAGAAGAGAAATGGAGGCAGTGGAAGGTGAGTAGGCCAGAAAGTGTCTACAGGAGGATCCAAGCGCGTCGGCTGTATCCAGATCCAGAGAGCATAAGCAATTAAGATAGTTACTTGGTTATGAGATAAAAAGACAGGGTAGACCGAAGGTAGAAAAGGTAATTACCGTGGTAACGACCTACCTCCGCGAGCGACCGTACACTGCTGCAGGGCGCGGCTTCCAGGGAAATTACTGCTGGAAAAATTCATACCGCGGAAGATTTGCGTAAATTAATTTACAGCGTATTCGCTGTGAGCAAAAGCTGCAGGAAGAAAGAAGAAGGAGATGAAATTCAATTTAGACTGTGGCGTGAAATTCGCGCGGCCGTTCAAAAGTCTAGCTAGATCCGTTTGAAAATTGAGATATATTTATACATATTATTCTTGGCTTCACAAGAAAGATCCTATAATAACCGATTGTATGACCTCCTTTCGACGACCATTATCGTGAATTTAAATCATTAATTAAAAGACTTCTAAACTTCTCATCGACATAATATATCTCTTTGTTAATTTTTTATCTGCTCTAAATGTACATTCTGCTCTCGATGAATTATTTAAGAACATGCAAAATATTCAAACGCTAAAAGTTATAATTATAGTGGGTAGAGTGGCTTAGAAATGACAAAGTTTTAAAAATGCAATAGGCTACTGGAAATTCTTGTTCCTTTTTGTAAAAAAGAAAATCCATAAGAAATTTTAATCTAATCCGACGACACTATGGACTCCCCACCGAGGTTAAAGGTTCAACCTTAAATATCTCTGTTGTTTTCATGTTTACCAAAAAATGACTCCCTCATCGAGGTCAAAGTTTAAACACTAAATATCTCTGTTGTTTTCATGTTTACGAGAAAAATGTTTAACAAAATATTATCGTAATTTTTTACCACAAATTTAATTCTGTTGTATAATTTTATATCAAAAAATTTTTAGTGCCATTTTTTAATATCATTAACGTTCTCTTCATATAATTATGACTTTTAGTGTTATTAGGCATGTAGATATTTCAGAAACGAATTCATTGGTACGTTAGAAAATGTTTTTCTGTTTATTAATTCATTATTTATCACTTATAATAATTATTATTATTATCATTATTATTTTTAATGATTAAATAAACAGAAAAACATTTTATAATGTTTTTATATTTTTATAGTCTTATAGTTTTATAATGTACCAATGAATTCGTTTCTGAAATATCTACATGCCTAATAACACTAAAAGTCATAATTATTTGAAGAGGAAGTTAATAATGTTAAAAAATGGCACTAAAAATTTTTTGATATAAAATTGTACAACAGCATTGAATTTGTGGTAAAAAATTATGATAATATTTTGCTAAACATTTTTTTTGTAAACATGAAAACAACAGAGATATTTAGAGTTTAACCTTTGACCTCGATGAGGGAGTGCAGGATGTCATTGGATGGGTTTAAAATTTTTTACGGATTTTCTTTTTTTCAAAAAGCAACGAAAATTTGCGCCTTTGAATCGAAAATTAGAGTTATACATCACCGTCTAAAATGAAGAAAACAAGCGCCTCGAAGGGCAGAAAATTTTCCATTTACTCAGTACTCAATAGTGATGCCGTTTGTCGAGACTCATGGAATGTAAAAAATTAATAATAATATAAAATATAAAATTATTTATTCATATTTTATGATATTTCAAGTCCTTGAATT
>JBAGKK010500682.1:0-14812 GCA_037177015.1 Euceroptres primus | reverse complement strand
TTTTGGTTAATAATTCAACTGTTTGGTTGAAGCTTAATCTGATTTGATTGAAAATGTAACTATTTTGTTGAAACTTTTCCATGAAACTTGTTGAAACTTTTCTGATCCGACCGTGGCACGGATCGAATGCCGGTTTTTCGACATTCGATCGACGGGTCGATCGAATCGAGAAAACTGATCCGACTATAGCACGGATCGAATGTCGAAAAACCGTCATTCGATCCGAAAAAACCGATCCGGCGACAGCGCGTGTCAAAGATCGGTTTTCGACATTCGATCGACGCGCCGATCGAATCGAAAAAACCGATCCGACCGAGGCACGGATCGAAGGTCGGTCGATCGAATCGAATAAACCGATCCGAAAATGAACGCACGTCGAATCGAAAATACCATATTCGATCTGACAAAATGCACATGTCTATTGCTTATGTATATAGTGACGCCGCTATCAAGATACCAAGTTTTCGATTTTTCGATAAGTGCCGCGTTACAAGCAATCGCAGTTATCGCGTCGCTCTCATTATTGGATTCGGCATTTTTCGGATTTGATTTATACACGCGACTTATGTGACCGATTTTTCCACAATTAAAATATTTTCCGCTGAATTTATATTCATTTGTTTTTATAGTATCGCTTGAGCTCGCGGTCGATTGTTTTGATGGGTCAAAACGTCCTTTTGTCAAAAGCGCCTCGCCTTTATTTTCATTACCGTTCGTTTTCGCATCCCGATCGTTTTGTCTCGCTTCCTCTTCAATGAGCTTTATTTTTAAATTATTTAAAGATGGTATATTGCGAGACTCTATTGCTACACAAAAGTGTTCATATTCTGCCGGTAAAGAACCTAACAACATTATCGACAGTAATTCGTCCGGTATGCTGATTCCTGCTTCCGAAAGTCGCTCCGATGTGTGCATAAAATCTGTTATATACTGCGTAATTGTGATGTCTGCCCTTTTGTTACATACTGCGTAATTGTGTCGTCTGCCCTCTTATCCATTCTCAGCAATCGTTTGAACAAAGCTGCTTTCCTTACAGGTCCACGAGATTCGAGATGCTTAAGTTGATCAACACTAAAGCACTTCCCATAGTTGCACTTTCTATAGTTCATAGTTCTCTTCTATCAATTTTTCGATGCTCGACAAACCGGCTGTGTCAGTAATTTTTTTTTGCACCAGGTACCGCGTCTTCTTTGTTTATTAAATTAGTTCACTATTTTACTAATTTTGAGGTTCCTGGGCCCATAATCCGTCAGGAAATATTCGTGCACGAGAGCGAAAACAACGTAATTGCATTTAAAGGTTTATTGAATTAATGAACTACAAAATTAAGAACGCGGATAAAAGGTTACATTGTAGTGCGACTGCTAACTAAAAAAAATCAGCTGGTGTAACATGTATGTTGTCGCCAGTAATGCCACCTATTTTTTCATAGTAAGTGTATATTCTTTTTACATAAGAGTAAGAAATAGTTTGACCCCCTTTCCCCCCTGAAAATCTTACATAGTTTGCGAACAACCTCTAACTAAGGATGATTTTTTGGCCCGTAATCCGAAGTTAAAATCAAAAGTGCCAAATTCAAAAACCTAAAGCTTTAACAATGTTTCCTAATAGTATATTGTAACGAGTGTGAAGTTTGCTACACGAGTCGTAGGAGCGCCAGGTCCAGAAAAGTTGGAAAAAATTCAAAAAATAATTTGATTTGTTCAAAATTTAGTATACAGGGTTCTTTTGGTTTTTCTTATCAGTAAGCCTGGTCTGGCTTCGCGTCAAGTAAAGAAGAGGCGAACCAGCAAGGATTCCTATACCGAAACTATTTCGTTTAGCAAGGCCAGGGGTACCTCGAAAACTTTTACTAAATAGCATACGATGATTATGAAAAATCTTTTCATCTGAGGACATATTTCTTGAGAACGATTTCTAAGGCTTTTAGTGTGACTGGTGGTAGGGATAGGGATCTGCGGAGGTAGAGAGACTTGCGGGTTTTCTAGTGTTAGTGGCTATATATATGCATGCAAAGGGGCGAAATTAAGTGTGACGAAGACACTTTTATGAGACACAGGACATTATTGAAGTAGCTAGAGTGCGACAGAGGCAGTGTTTACGAGATGCCTACTATAGCGTGCATTTTAAACATAAATTAAAATGAAATAAATGTAAATAAATAAATACAATGAAATAATTAATGAAAGGTAAAATTAGTTAATTAGAAGAGATTGAAACTAAAATAAAAAAAGCTTTCTCTGTAAAGAAATAAAAAAGAATTAAAATGAAACTTAGTGTAAAATATATAATATATGTGACGTGGAACAAAGAAACCAGCCTTACGACCGAAAATGAGTTTTCGAGAAAAAGCGGATCGAAGTGAAAGGAAGACGAAGGAAGACAAAGGGGTCCTCGTAAAACTTTAAGCTCCAGAAAATTTAATTTTGATCGTGGAGAAATGGGAATTTTTTATTCGATAGGGGAAATCTTCACTATTCAGAATCAATAAAAACCTGAAAATCGATTTTTTAGTCGTAAGGCTAATTTCTTCGTTCCAGTTCACATATATGTATAATTTTATAATATCTAATATTGCCGTCATTAAATTTAAAAAAATGTATAAATTATAAATTATTAAAAGTTAATAAAAGTAAATTAATAAAAAATTTGTTAAGAAAAATTAAGATTATAGAATGAAATTTAGAAAATAAATGAAAAGAAAAATTATTTAATGTGTATAATATTATAAAAAATCGCAAATGAAAGTCATGGAATCAATAACATTTGGCAAATAAACTATTTGAGTAAGAAAGTAAACATCCAAGAATAAAAAAAATATAAAAAAATTTATAAAGAAAATTTTGGCGGGCCTATGTCCTTTTCTAAGTCACGTCTATTAGAGTATTAGATTAAAAAGGCAAGTTTCAGTGATTTCATTTCTTAGCCGTGATGACTGACAGATTCTCCGGTAGAGGGCAACACTTTCGGAGTCTTTTCCCTGTCACTAGCTTTTTTTCTTGCTACGAGAATTTTTTTTCCAGTTCTTTTCCCCGGTCGAAAAACAGCAATGACCGCCTCGCTTCACATAGACTTGAAAATCCGCGTAATCCGTGCGTGTTGAAGAAAATCTCGTATGCATCATGGCAGAGAAGCAGTTTTCGTCTCGCGCGAAGTTGCCGCACTCGACAAAAAACGTCTGCGACCCTCCCTTGATGCATAATATACTATTATTTGCGATAAAAAATTATTTTATATTGTTTGGCAATTGTAATTTATTTCTTGACTTTCATTTTCGATATTTTTATACTTCCTTGTTTAAGTTTGTAATTTCAAATTCTCAAAAAAAAAAATTCAAAATTCAAAATGGCAGAGCCAATACCCGGCTTAGATTTCCTCTCTGTATTTCAAGCATTAGTTGAAAATAACGATTATCTTCACAACTGTTATTTAAACAATTTATGAAAAGAATTATTTACATAAAAACTGATAAGGGGCCGTTTAAATATTACGTAAGCATTTTGACTATAGTTTCGTATGTTCGTGTCTTTCTCAGTGTCGCGAGACTGAGAAATATACCAAAATATATCCAAAATGCTTACTTAATACTTGGACGGCCCCTAACGCCATTAAATTCAAAGTAACAGAAAACGTTGAATTCCTGTACTGCTTTATTACTTTCATCATATCATTCCTTGTAAAAAAAGTTTAAATTTGCCGCAGGCTGAACGAAAAATAACTTTCAAACTGTTTATGCATATTTAACAACAAATTGAATTCTAGTACACATAAACAATACTTTTATAAAAAATAATGCTCTACAAAGAATCGTTTCGTACTATCACATTTTCTGTGAATGATTATTCAATATAAATTATTTTAAAAAAATTTTGTAAGAAAAAAAAATAAATTTTTTGAGTGAAAAACATATTCCGTTTTCTATATTATAGTCCTCAATTGGTTTTCTTTCTTCAGTCTTTTCATTTCGCCACGGAGATTAATGGTATAATACGATACTTCTCTATTTTTTAATAAAAATAGGCCACCAACTACAAAATCTCACGTTTTTGCTAGTGCAGCATTTGAGCGAGAATTATGAGAAATGATCAGTATTGATAATGATGCTCATTTTCTTTTCTGACGTTTCAACTCATCTCGTATTATAAAAATGATCTGCTCATAATTTCGATAATTTTTTATCAACTGTCCTGTCGCTGTCAAAAATGTTACTTAACTAAAATGCTCACTTTAAAGGCAAATGAATATCAGTTTAAAATTTTTTTAAATATGAATGAAAGAATTCTATTTTTCAAATTTTTGTGGAATATGTATAAAAAAATTTAATTTGTAATTTAAATAAATTAAATTAAATAGTGAAAATGTAAATTAACAAGGGGAGACCGACAATTGTCAATTTTAATTTTGGTTCATAATTTTTGTAATGAAAGCTCATTACCCGAGTATTAATTTACCAAAGAAGTAATATGCAATTTTTCGCCGTTTTCGAGAAAATCGACTTAGAAATATCCGCCACAAGCCATGTTTGGCGAAACATATTTTAAATCGGCCAGCAGCTCAGGCAGTAGAGCTTCGGCTTCAAAGCCGAAAGGTTGCGTGTTCGATTCTCGCTGCCTAAACTTTTTTAATATTATTTTTGATCAATAAAAACCTGAAAATCGATTTTTTTGGTCATTCGGTGGGTTTCTTCATTCCACGCCACATATGATATTTTTTCAAGTTTTTTCTTGAAAATAACTACAAATAAAACACAATATTAAAAATGACATTCAATTATGTACAATATATTCACAGTATGCTTTCACACTGGCATGCAATTTATCCACACAGTTTATCCGATAAAATATGAGGTTTAAAAAACATCGTTTATACTTCTAATTTTGAATATAATTGATAAACATTATGAAAACAATTAATGAAATTTATAGAAAATAAATTTTTTTGCGAAAAACATGATAAAGTTGAAAAAAATCAGTTTTTCCGTGAAAAAAGGCATTATAAAAATTATTGTTAGCATAATTTTTTAAAATTTTTAAATATAAATTCGAATTCATTTGCGCAGGTACTTTCTGAAATATCTATATATTTTGCTTTAAAATCAAGACAAGCACATTTTTTTATTTGTATGTACAATAAATACGTATTTTTATTTTTTAACATCAATAATTAATTGAACTCAACTTAAAAAAATCCAAATATTTGCTAGCCGGAAGGTTTTACCTCAGCTTCTATTTCTTCTGCTACGGAACAAGTAGTCCATGAATTTAGAATCATAAGTTGTCTTGCAGATTCGTCGTTTAATCAGTTCCTGTGTTTCCTAATTATTAGAGAACTCTTTGAGAAAACGCGTTCTGAAGGTACACACGTAGCTTGAATGGTCAAATTGTTTGGAGCCATTCTAGAAAGATTAGGATAAGAGTATTCATGCAGTTTTCACCACTCTAAAATGTTCCTCTTTCTCTGCTCTCTTTTATGAAAAGTACATATCAATCTCATGCCTCCAATTGGTATCACTCGCAGCTTGACGAAGGATCGTTTTTACAACTCTAAAATGTTGCTCTTTCTCTGCTCTCTTTTCTGGCAAGTACATATTAATCTCATGCCTCCAATTGGTATCACTCGCAGCTTAACGAAGGATCGTTTTCATAGAAAGAACCCACATCTTTTACGTCGTATTCATCCGAATCAGGATCAGTTTCGGCTACTCTAGCAGTTTTTACAGGATCGCATATTAATACAATTAAAGCCATGAAAATGACAATTCAACACTACTACTTTGAGTTTGCTCCTGAGTCACGTTATTTTAAGATGCAAACTCGAAGTCCCTCAGGCCGAACTTACTGAAAATAAGAAACTTAATCTATGCATACATTTCTTTACTTATATGGGTGATTCTCCACAGGGAGGGCATTTTTGTGCCCAAGAGATAAATTATTTAAACTATTGATAATATCAGTATGCTACTCGGTTAAAATCTTCATTTTAGAACTTCATAACATGATTTGTGATAAAAAACTGGTTTATAAAATCATAAACCAGAATAAAATAACATGAAATACCCGAAAAACGGTTTTGGAGTATGTCCACAAATACGCGAGGCACACTTTAGAGTCATATAGTAAATGTAAACTAAACTGTTTTCCAATTAATGAATAATGTTCTTAAAAAGTAACTCAAACTGCACAAATTTCAGCTTTAATATTTTATTTCAACTATAATATGCATATCAATATATATTAAAATATGGGTGTCTTCGAAAATTTTGTGAAGGTTACGACCATAGGCACATTGCTATATTCTAACTGTTATGATTAATTTTCTGGGTCCGTGTTTGTGACAAAATTAAAGGAAAAATTATGAATAAAAGTATGTACTTACTTTGAAAACCACGAAAAGTGCAAGGACAACGTTGCGTATTTTTCTTAGTATCCATTGTCGTACCTCGTGATATCTCTTATATTTCTCATTAAAATAGAATGAATCAACTGTAAAAAAGTCAAGTAAAAAGGTATAAAACAATTTTCCAAAGGGTTTTATTATTCATTCTGTTTTCAATCTGTGGAATCATTTTTCTGTTGTTAGCTGTTGTCATAACCTCCATTGTCGTAACCATACTTTTGAATCCCAAGGGCGAACTGATAGAAAATATTACCCGTATAATAAAATTTTGCAGAAAAATGATTTAAAAGATGATTTTGTGAAAAAATGGTTTTGTTTTGGTTGTACAAGTAAACAAAATGATGAAGTGACAAAAATTTGATGAATTTGAAAAATTAATTTTTTTTATTAAAAAAAAGTATTAAAAATTTTTTTTTTTTGAAATTTTTTTTGACTTTTTCTTGTACCAGGTAATAATTTCTAATCTTGTTATTTTTTATTTACTGAAATTCTAGAACATGTTCTTATTCTTTGGAAAAACGAACCATAGTTAAACGAGAGTAGATAATGCATGATGTCAAAAAGTCCTAGAAGCATTTGAAATAGATTTTAAGCGTGACTGCTTCCAGAAATTCTTTTTATGATGCTAGTACATCTAATTGTAGCAAAAAACAATGATTTGAACACATTTTTTTTTATTTTACTGTTTCCAAAAATGCCCTTTGTTGGAAAATCGCCCATGTGGAATGTGTAAATTGAGTTGCCTATTTTTGGTAAGTCCAAATTTAGTGACTCTGTATAAACGGTTTTTTAAAAAAATGAAATCTTTAAGAAAATTAATTTAATCTAAATTATATTACCTAATTTAATTAATTAATTGAATTAATCAAACTAATTTAAATTAATTTACCATTACTTCTTGAGCCACACAGTACCTTGTCCTGTAAATATTTTTAAAAGTGGTTTTGAAATACTATGCCATTTCTCGTCCACAAGATATTTTCTGAAATTGCTCGACTTTGTGTCTGGGATCAAGGATCAATACTGCGCAGTATATCCAGTTGCTCTTGTCACAGTACTTCAAAAGTTTTTCTCGAGCAGCTTGAAGAGCTTTTAGAATCTGCTTCTCTACTAGACTCGTCTTGCTACTTAAATCTGCGATGGATTCTTCTAATTTGTCCAAGAGTATGTTGTATCCAACAATGACGTAAGGCAAAGTTGCATACTTATCTCCACTGAGTATTACTGAGAGGACCTTAAAATGACGCAGATACTTGCAGATTTTACGAAGCATCAGCCATTCATGATCATTCAGGGATAAAGGCTTTAAGGTATCGTTCTGACATAGCAAAATGATACCACCTTGCACTTTAAGCCCTAAGATGATCATGTCGGCGGTAGAGTACCACCTAGTAGAAACATCCACGTTTGGAGAGAGCATCTTTATGTTACACAATTCGCAACAACTGCTTAACTTATTCCTCTACTTTTGCGTCTTCTTCAAAAGCTTGATCAACTTTCGCAATTTTGAAACAAGTGTTTTACAAATGTCACAATTTTATTCGATTTCCAGGTCTTTGTCCGCTTTTTCATCCTCAGTCAGCTCAATCTCTTCGTCACTTTCACTCCCTGTTTCCTCTACTCTACAGCTATCTTCCAGTTGCAGTTCTTGCATCATATTTTTGACCGAAAGGATCAAAATATGAGCATAGTATCGTAAATGCTGATTCACATGGTTAAATTCAATGAGAAAAGTTATCTCCCACATGAACGATGGGTTCGCAAATGCATTGTCCACAGTGATCCCTAAGATTTTTTCTACTATAGTATAAGCCTTGATTGCTGCGTGAAAAATTTCAGCAATATTTTGACCTGCATGATTACCATTTGAAGGGCAAAAGTCTATGAACAGCGAGCGCAGAACCCAATCATCTCCAATGAAATGGCCAATAATGGAATAATAAAAACGGCCAGCAATCGATGTCCATCCATCCAGCGTATATGAACTTTTGGATTCATTTTCTTTTAGGATGAACTTTACGTATTTCTGCTTATGAGTGAAACTATCTTTAAACACTTTAAAACACCTTAAAAATATCAAAGAATATATATTATGTAGAAGAAAATCTTATATGAAGTCTTATGTTGATAATTATTGCAACTGAAAATAACATTTTCAGATGATTGGAACCAAATTTTATATACATAATCACTTTTCTCATTTTTTAATATTTTTTTTTAATTGGTATTTTTTATAAATACCTACTAATTCTTCATAAGAAAGAATTTTTGAATAATTTACAGAGCCTCTAGATTTAATTTTGGTTTAAAGTTACCATAAAAATGAGATTTTATGTAATCTAAAATTAAATTAATAATTCACCAAAATTTATAAAAATGGAACATATTATGTAGACTAAGAAAAGTGTCAAATTCGTAAAAAAATTTAGCATAGGATTTGATATATCAGTTTATTGGGTTATTACCGTCATACATGGGGGGGGGGGGGAGTTTTGATCCTCAAAAATGCGGAAGGATTTAGGGAAAGTAAGGGAGTAAGGCGAGTATCTCCAATCCGGGTGAGCGGACTGAAAGATAATAAAGTGGAGATTGACTATTTCCAATCCTGGGGACAAGACCGGAAGATAAGAAAGCGGAAGTAGATTATCTCCAATCCTGCGGACAAGACAGAAAGATAAGAAAGCAAGAAGAGATTATCTTCAATCCTGTTTAAAGGACCGAAAGATAAAAAAGCAGAAAGAGATTATTTCCGATCCTGTTTAAAGGACCGAAAGATAAA
Source organism: Euceroptres primus (assembly GCA_037177015.1). Lineage (NCBI taxonomy): Eukaryota > Metazoa > Arthropoda > Insecta > Hymenoptera > Figitidae > Euceroptres > Euceroptres primus. The sequence goes on along the minus strand of JBAGKK010500682.1, from coordinate 5,637 downwards.
AAAACAAGATGGGAAAGAGTAAGCATGAATGAAAGGAGCGGATTGGAACGGATCCTTTTAGTGGGGACTTACGGTTGTGAGACTAAGGGCAGGCTGAGAAGGACTGAATATGGCTAGGATGTTGTTCTTGGCACACCGTGTCGGCGTGGTATGGTGAAGTCTCACTTGTAATTCCCTCGACGTCGGAAATGATAGGAGACGAAAGGAGAACACACTCAAAGTTTCAAATAGTAATCTTGGTACTTTATTCAGATTGGTGACGAAGGGTTTCGCTACGACGGGTCGTAGGTAGAACCGAGAATTGTCGATTTTGTTCGATCGGGCATTACGACCGACTGATGCGGGAGACTGAGGCCACGGTGACAGGCTGTGAGACCGTCAGGCTGGAGCGCGCGTTCTCGCCGGTTGCGAGATGGTCGTAAAATGACACGAGTTGTATGCAATGCTCGACGTGTGATAGGTAACGATCACAGCGCTGCCCGATGAGAAGTAAACCCCCTTCTTTTTCTTCTTCTTCTTTGTTTGTGGCCTGTTGCCGTTTAGCAAATCGCCGTTTCAATAACGCATAAAATTCCAAGTAGTACAGTAATGTAGAAGAAGAATGATGGAAGTCGAGAGAGAATCCGTTCAATCCTGTAGTTAATCCTGGTTTATTTTAAGGGATCATTGTACTTTGGGTGCTTGAGAAAAATATGATTTTTTTTTTTAAGTTGATATTATAAGCATTGACATAGAACTTGTTAGGCTTAATAAATACACTCATGAACTAAATTAAAAAAAAATTTTACTCGTTTTATGCACTTTTTCCATATAAAACCAGCAAGTGAACGTGACACCTCATAAAGTAAGTATGTCTGCGCTGTTGATGAAATCTCCGATATGGAGACTAGTTTTTTCACAGTTTTTTTTCCAAAAAAAGGAAATTCGAATACAAAATTTTAACGTTTTGTCGGCTTGCACAATAGGCGTATGTGTAAAGAATATGTGGTAAAAATTTCATAAGGATCGGACAAGTAGCTTCTGAGATTTCATCAACAAGCAGTGTAAAAACGTTGTTTCGAGATAAATGCGTTAAGGGGATGTGATAAGTTATGATGCCACAAATTACCGACGGGATATAAAAAATATTCGGCAATCCTATTTTAAAACAAACAAAGATATTAAGTTGAAACTTAAGAGAATGATAGGAAATATGATAGGGCGCATCTGTTATGTGTCATTTTTTCAAAATGTTGAAAAAAAATTTTGAAAAAAGAAATATTTGGCAATCCTATTTTTAAAAAAACAAAGATATCAAGTTGAAACTTAAGACAATGATAGGAAATATGATAAGGCGCATCTGTTATGTGTCATTTTTTCAAAATTTTGAAAAAAAATTTTGAAAAAATTTTTGTTTCAAAATTATGAAAAAATGACACATAACAGATGTGCCCATTCACATTTCACATTCACATTTCTTATACCCCGTCGGTAATTCGTGAAATCTGACGTGTCACACGCCCTTAAAGTTTTTATGAATGGAAAATCGTTAAAATTTTTACCTACGATTAGTCAGCAATGCCTGCACCATACAAAGTACCTTCTGCCTGTTCCAAAAGTTCATTTTCTTCCAATCTAGCCTGTTTACGCTTTATTCTGCCCTCCTTAGAAGCTTCTGATGAGCGGCGGTTCGCTAACTGTATGCGCTGGTTATCGCGCGCGTTGACAACCTGAAGAGCGCTATCGCCGATTTCGATACCCATTAGCTCTATAATTTTTAAAACTGGTTGAAATCCTTCGTTAAAAATGCAGGCCGCGATAAGGCACGCAATTTCAACAATGGGTTTTCCATTAAAAGTGTGTTCAGGTGCCATACTCCAAACGCATTTATTGAAACTTTCATTATTGTTTTGCGTGTTTCCACCTAAACATCTTTGGGGTAATACATCTTTGGTCAGATCTTCGTAGATGGGTTTCAGAACTTCTTGAACATCTTGAGCAAGAGCAAGAGGGCAGTACGAATGCTGCGGTTTGGAATGAGTTGAAATCTTGTGGTAAAATCCGGCCCAAATTTCTTTGCGCATACCTTCAACTGAATTTTTGTTTCTTTGAATTGCCAAGCAGTAGTTTTTTGACAATTCCTTCATGAGTTTTATTGTCAAATCGGCAGTTTTTGCTTGTTTTACGACAGCTGTTTTTCTCTTCACAACTTTATTTGCTGAACTGTTTTTTTATTTTTTTACTGGAGTTGTTTTCACGGTTTTTTCCGACCTTTCTCTTCTGTGTAAGAATTTTCTTAGCATCACTAGCGCGTTTGAAAATTCTTCTTGAAACGTGCAAAACACTCCAACTTTTTCACAGTGAAGTCTTCGTCATATGGAAAAACATCAAGCAACAGTTTGAACGTCTTCGAGTCTCCGTCGCTGATACAAAAACTATACCGCACTCCAATTTTTTCTAAAGACCGTAAAGACATTTGAACGATACCCTCAACCTCCATTTTTCCGGCACTACCTTCGTGATTAGCATTACATTTTTCGTCGTAGTGTTCTGCTTTCCATTTTTAGAATTTCGGCTTGTTTTCTTTTCCTTTCCACCATTCGCATGCTTGACAGTAACTTGACAGCACAGAAACGTCCAAGATTTTTTGCTGTACACTTTTCTTTATTTATGGCTTTGCGCGTCACTAAATCGAAGTCAGTTTTCACTCCGATGCCGATGGATTCAACAATACTATAATAAACCTTGTTGTTTATCCCTTGGCCTAGTTCCATTAGTCCACAAAATAAGTTTATGCCGTTAATTCCAACTCCAGTCAAGCGCATTACCAACACAAGTCGACGATTGATTTCGTATTCAGTTCCGATCATCGGACACGAGTCCATCAACTTTTCTCCACAGCTACATCAAAGACAGACTTTGAAACCAAGACCTCGTTGTTCATACTTGGAAACCGAAACATTGTTGTCACAATTTTTACATTTTAAATATTGTTTTAGCATTGTAAACACCAAAACAAATTCAATAATGCTGTATCTCATTTTTTTTTACATGCATATCAAAAGTAGTATCGTCCGATTTTTTCAATTTTGCTGCCGACGCGCTAGTGTGATTCGTGCCATCTTCATCAGTGTTTTGATTCCCGTGAAAGGTTCGCTTTTTTAGGTTTGGCGCCTGGACGTCTCCAGGAAGAACTCTGATCGTGAGTCTTTCTATCCATCGTTAATATAACATGTTTTGGAATCTTTTTTTCCTCCTAAAATACAAGAATATAGGCACAAAAATGATGATAAAGGCCTATATATAGCTGGGGATAAGCAGAAATACGATTATTATAATACATACCAGCTGCGAACGCTAAGAAAGTCTGAAGATATAACTGTTCCCCACGAAATTTTTACTCTGATTCGGTGTTAAAATTTACATTGAAAGCATTCAAAATAAGTCGGCGGCTCAGTCAGCGGCCCGGGTGGATGAGCGTGCTGATTTACTAACGTGAAAGGTACGGAAAAATACAGTAAGAATGCTCGGATCGTTCTCGAATTTTTACACAAAATTCTTGAATATATATACTTTCGAAAAATGCAAAGAAAATCGGTTTTTTGAAGTGGGTAAAGTAGAATGATCCCTTAAAGGTCAAGTTTGGAAGATATAGCGGTGTTACAGCTAAAATAATGTAATGTAGAGCTGGCAAGGCTTATAGTTGCTCGTCCAGCAATCAAAGTTCCGATACAGAGTTCCGATCCATCGCAAGAGGCCCCAGCAGGTCTTCACACCAATCAGGAGGGTAAGACGGGAGAGGCCATCTACGCCGGGCCGCACCAACATCCAAGCCAGGACTCAATCAGAATTACAATTATAAGATAATATTTCCCCTTTCAAAGAATTTCGCCATTTCATTTGCAGCCTCTGAGTCTATATAAAAGATAAGATCATCAAGGTCATTCTACTTTGGGGGAAGTTCCGGGAAGCGATCATTCAGGAACCCATAGAAATCATGTCTCACTTCGGATAAAAGGGGACAGTCATTAATTATGTGTGACAAACTTCTGAAACCTGTCCCGCAAGCACATTCTGTAGGCAAATTCTAATTAATTTTAATGAAGTGATCCCCGATGCGAATGTGAGAAGACCTGATCCTTGTAATCAAATTGATATAACGTCGTGGTAGATTCATGCCCCTGAGCCAAGGCGCAGAGGTCTTAACATTCACATGAGCAAGGTATTTGCTCCTTAAACCTTTCGTTGAACCAAAAGGCCACCACAGGCTGGTTCAAAATTTATAATCCTGTTGAAAGATTTTTAATAAATCGCCCTCCTAAAAGCCTTCCTCCCGAATAGTCGATAGATGCGACGCGTTCTTAGCAAACATGTCCGTCTCTTCATTCCCGGAAATCCCAATATGTGAAGGAACCCACACAAAAGCGACGACAGAGCCATGGGAGCCAGCCCTGGCAACCATGTAGGCAATGTCTCTAGCCAGCCGATGGGCCTTTGCGTTAGAGAACCTGTTTTTAATGTCCACCAGAACCGATCTAGAATCGGAGAAGAGTCCATATTTATAAGGTGGTAAGGAGAGGATATATTCGAAGGCATGGTTAATCGCATTCAGTTCAAAAGTGATAACCGAGGAAAACTCACGTATCTAATGCCAAATTTGAGATTCAAAGATGGGATATAATACCCATAGCCTATCCTACCAGATAAAGGGTCCAGAGAGCCGTCTAGGAAAATCTGAGTGTGCCCAGGGAAGGATTCAGACATAAATGTCTAAAACTTCTCGTTCGGGTTGGTAGACGACTTGAAATCAGATCCGGGGTAATATCTAAAAGTAATTCTTCTCAATCAAAGTTAAAATAGGAGGGTTTATAGGTTCCCTGCACTCCATCTACAAAGTCCTTAATCGAATCATACGCCACAATTAACTCTGTTTTGTTAGGAGTGACCTTGAATTTCTTGCTCCTTGCACGCGTTTATAAAAGACGAATTTTATAGATAAATGGATTTTCAGTCCAGGCAAAGTTTCGCAGGATGAATCTATTAGAGAATAGAGATCGTTGGCAGGAGAGGGGAGGTTCGTTTAATTCAGCAAGGAGGAAGGAAATGGGCATGGAACTCATACAACCCAATACTACCCTTAGTGCAGAGTGTTGGATAGTGTCAAGGATTTGGAGGGCTGATTTGCTCTCACTGTAGAAAAAGGTGGCTTCCCATTCTAAGTACGCTCTGAACAGATTTTTATACACAGTAAGTAATAACGAAGGAGATATCCATCATGTAACTCTAGCTAGGACTTTAAGAACATTGATAGCTCTGGCAGCATTAGCTGCAATATATTTGATATGCTGAGTCTAGGTTAGGCGCTGATCTAAAATAATACCTAGATATTTAAGGGTAGATTGACAGGGTATCTGGTTCCTATCAACAGTTATTGCTTGATTATTGAGGACAATTCGCGCCTTTGTGAAAACGCATAACTGACATTTTGGTAAAGAAATGGTAAGACCTAATTTTCCTAGCCAGAAATCAAGCTTTCTAACAGCCTTAGATAAGAGGTTCCTAGAATTAAGTAGGTTTTTTAAAGAATTTAGATGTTAATTTTGTCTGTCTACTGGTCCAATCAATATTATTGAAAATATTGATTATTAAGGTTGTGAA
>JBAGKK010500681.1:0-34289 GCA_037177015.1 Euceroptres primus | reverse complement strand
ACGTCTTTTTCACACTGAGGGATCTCTCAGATGTTTGACTAATAAAATAGAAGTTTTGACCAGTAGTCTGCATTTTTTCATCTTTTTCAAATTATTCTAGCCTGGTCGACAAAATTACATCCTTAAACAATAAAAAGATAAATATTTTACATTTCAGTTCACAGGTTCAATGAAGTTTGAAGGAGCAGAGTAAATAAGAGTTTTTTTGGTCTCCGAAACAGAAAATAATTTTTTTTGTTGAACTAGAATCTCAAAAACACGCACGAACCGTTTAAATGGATTTTTCAAAAAGAAAAAAGAAAAATCCTTCTACAGTTTTGATTTTTTATCTTCTAGAAAAATCGATGAATTTAAATGTTTCATACGTAATGTTGACGAATTGAGGGCAAACTAATTCAAACCTTTTTGAGTTTCCAGTTCCACAAAAAATTATTTTCTTTTTCTAGAGCCAAAAAAGCCCTTATTGATCCTTCTTCCTTTTTAGTTTTTTAGAATTCTGAATAATAAAGATATCCCCTATCGAACAAAAAAATCCCTATTGCTCCACAATCAAAGTTGAATTTTTTGAAGCTCAAAGTTGTACAAGCGCACCTTTATCTTCCTTCGTCTTCCTTTCACTTTGATCCGCTTTTTCTCGAAAACTCATTTTCGGTCGTAAAACTGGTTTCTTCGTTTCACGTTCCACACACACACACACACACACACACACACACACACATAAGCACACACACATACATATAATTAACTGAATCTATTTCTGCTTCACCTTTACCAGCAACTAGTTTGCCAGACTCGGAAAACAGATTTCATTACACAGAAAGACAATCTGTACTTCAGCCAAGTATAGACAACAGTTTTCAAAACATAAAATCTTTTGCAGGTAACATTGCAGGTAATATATATATATATATATATATTGTTAAAATTGTTTACTAAACGTGTGTTTTTGGAAAACTACGTTACAATATATATATATTGTAACGTAGTTTTCCAAAAACACATGTAAACAATTTTTCGGGATTTCGCCGAAGCCAAACCTAACCCCGAAACGCGCGCGAACGCGGAGGGCAAGTGTCTGTCAAGCCAGGGATCCTAGCTTAGGTTAAGGGCTAGAACGTTTGATTTATTTTTATTTTTTATTTTTATATTAAGTCCCGAGGGACCCAAGTTAGGTTAGAAAACTACATTTGGCAACGGACCTGAGGTTTAGATTTCGGATTCGAGACGGAGGCGAGACGAAGAGGCACATCAGTTCGAGGAGGAATGGGAGACTCGTGGAGTTGTTCCTGCTGAAGTGCCGTGGCACCGGAGAAAAACCAGGTTCAAATAATCCAGGAGACGCTGACAGGTTGTGAACAAGCAGACGACACTGAGAAGCGAGAGGTTGACAACCTTGCACGGAACCAAAGTCAGGAAGAGGATAGACTCGTTTTCTAAAGTTTTCACCATAGTCCACCGAGGGCAGAATCTGGGGGCCGTCCATGTTGTGACGTCCATCCACAATGTGACGTGTTCCTCAAGGGCTTCAGGTTCGCCTATAACACAGCGGTGCATAGCACGACGGGGGTTAGTCCTACTTACCTGAATCTCAGCAAGGAACCACGCCCATATAATAGCCTCCGCCGGAGAGTAGAGGAGCCAGTCGAATTGCCTCCATCAGATGACGACAAATGTTGGCAGCGGATGGTCAAATTGAAGGAGCTTCAGGACCTTGTCTCTCTACATGATGAAAATGCGTTCTGCCGTCAAAGGGCAAGCTACGGCAAAAGGTGGCGGCATGCGATGTTTGAGGAGGGAGACAAAGTCATGCGTAAAGCTCAAGTAACGTCGTCCGGTCAGAAAGGAATTACGAGAGCATTAGAGGGCAAGAAGCAAGGACCATACGTGGTAGTTCGAGTGTTAGGACCGTCAGTATACGAGTTGGGAACCGAACGCGGACAATTGATAGAAAAGTTTCCGTTGAAACTACTGGTCGCGTATCACGACGAGGGACCCCTTAAGGAGGAGGGGGTAATAGAATAATACCGATTCTCCCATTCTCTAAGGCCATAATCCCAGTCCTTGCATGCTTTGGGTACTGTAGGGCCCAAAGGGCCCCGGAAAGGGTATCAAAACCGAACTACACAAGTCACAGAGTATGACATAGGGTAATTTCTCCCACTTACAGTCGCTGCTGCATACCACCGCGAGAAATACCGGCGGAGGCGGATCTGCTGGCTGATCCAGTGGCTGATCAGCCTGATGCGTCAGAAGGATAGGGAAACCCCTTACGACCAGCCTTGGCGTGGCCGCCACCGCGAGGATCTAGCCAGTTGAGGGGTGGGTACAATCCAAACCCCATTCCGAGGATGGAGACAGTTGCCGCACCAGGCCCACAGGCAATCAAGAGTGAGAGGCAGGAAGAACCCCCAGGGGAAAGACCGACAGACCGCCGCATGAGAGCGGTTCCAGAGCAGACACAGCTGAGGTGGGAGCCGGCCGGGACGGCCAGGGACGTTGCCCACTTACCACAATTGGGCGCAGGACCGAGCCGACGAGACATGGATCCTGGAAGTGCCGGACCAGAGTTGACCCGGAGGGAGAATTCGAGCGAAGGCTCCTCGTGTTGGCGTAAACGGAGCAGACCCCCGCCGTAAATCCAGGAATGGAATCGTGGATAAAGGGCGAGTCAGGAGACCAGAGCAGCCGGGATAGAGGAGGCTTGGCAAAACTGCAAAGAGGTCGAAGAAAAGCGCCGGAGGGAAGCCGAACGAAGGCGCTGGAAGAAGGAAGAACCTAGGCACCTAGAGCAGGCCGAACATAGACACCGGAAAGAGGCCGAATATAGGCGCCGGCAGGAGGAGGCCAGGGAGATCGCTCGAGAAGCGGTAAGGGTCAGGTCATCGAGGGGTTAGGTCATTCAGGTAGCTCAATCGAGATTTGTTTTGAGAGTGGAAGCAAGAGTGATCCCAGTTGGAGGACCTCAGTAACGTTTTCCCTTTCAGTTTCTTATCATTATGAGTACTTAGGCCCGTGAGACTGAGGAGTCTCACGTCGCGCGTAAGTTGAGCCCGGTAGGCTTCGGCTAGTACTGTGAGTGTTCCAATGTCAGGAATTCCAGCTTAGGTTAAGGGCTGGAATGTGAGAAAGTTTGATTTATCATTATATTTTATTTTTACATTTACTCCCGAGGAACCCAAGTTGGGTTAGAAAGCTACAATTGGCAACGAACCTGAGGTGTTGGTGTCAGAGTCGAGGCGGAGGTGAAACGAAGAGGCACAGCAGTTCGAGAAGGAAGGTGAGACTCGTGGAGTTGTTCTTGCTGAAGTGCCGTGGCATCGGAGGAGCACCAGGTTCAAATAATCCAGCAGACGCTGACAGGTTGTAAACAAGCAGACGATATTGACTGGCGAGAGGCCAGTCAAAAACTGGCACGAAAACAAAGTCAGGAAGAGTGTAGGCTCGATTTCTAAAGTTTCCACCATCGTCCACTGAGGGCAGCATGTAGGGGCCGTCCATGTTGTGACGTCCAGCCATATTCCCGCCGACCAATGGGAGTCTCAATCGTCCAGTGGTCAGCACCAATCGGGTTGGCGGCAGTAGGACGCCGATGGTAGAGCACACGCACTGGACCTCTCTCGTGCCCCACAGCCAATCTGAGTTTCTATCTCTGAGTTCCTGGCTTGACGGAAGGGCGGTAGACAGAGCGTAGCAACGTCACCTCCGATTCGAGAAAATTTGAAGAACGGATGGACGACGACTGGAAGCAGCAACTTGCAGTGTGGCTCCAGGGTATATAACCATCTTTTTCTGTGTGTTCTGGCCTCTGAGTCTCGGCCTGCTTGGGACGCGGTGACGACCGTAAGGAGCCGCGTCATCTACAGTGTAGTAGTTGGTGGATGCCCGGAACTCTCTTGCCGTACGAAAAGTAGTAAGAGGCACTCGACAGACCTGGTCCGACGTTAGTGAGGTCAGGTCGAGTTTCTCACGGGAAATTGGGCAAGAGCACGCGAAAGAAGACGCTGACCGGTATAAAGGGGAACGCGTGAGCGTCTCGGGCCGTCATTTTATACCAGTGCTGGGTTCCTCCTGACTAAAATTTTGTTAGACTGTCTCTGTGGCAAGAATTAAAGAAATGGTTGTTCTCCTATTAATTAATTGAATAAAGTGCAAATTTTGGTAGACGGGTCTAAAAGGTGAGATCTGCAGACTCTGGGATCCCAGAAAGTCGTGAAGTTGAGAGGGGCAACCGTCAGAATATAAAATCGCCATCTTTGTGAACGATATCCCGATCCTGGGCCATCCCCTGGCCAGGTTGGTATTAATTTGGGAAATAAGGTTACAATATTATATATCAATGTTACCTGCAAAAGATTTTATGTTTTGAAAACTGTTATCTATCCTTGGCTGAAGTATAGATTGTCTTTCTGTATAATGGAATCTGCTTTCTGAGTCTGGCAAGCTGGTTGCTGGTGAAGGTGAAGAAGAAATAGATTCAGGTAATTATAGGATAAATATATTGATAGAAAGATATTGACTTACATTCTTTTCCTTTTCCAGTGATATTCTTACTTGTTCCTAAGAATACTTTTACTTCTTTATTTGCTGCGTGATTTCGTAACAGATAATTTCTAAAATTAGTCGTACGACCACCTTCTCCGCAGGACTTTATTTCTTTGTTACAAATTTTGCATTTGGCATCTCCACCATAAGGTAATGTTATAAAAAATTTCCCAACAGGAGATAGCTTTACTTTAGGCACTGTAAAAAATGTTGTTTTTAAGTTTTTGTAAAGAAAATGCAAACAACGAAAAAATCTATTTTCTATCTTAAAAAAATAATGTGAATTAAGGTATAGTATGGGTATATTAAGGTATATTAATAGGTCTCGGGAAAAAATATTATTTTTTATAGTTATTTTTGTTTGAAAAATTATTTCTTAAGAATGTCAGCCATTAAAAAATTTATTTTCTAGAATTGGATAAGGTATACTTGTGTAAAATCTTTTCCATGAAAAATAATGTTGTCTCATTTAAACAATACCATTATTAATAATATTGCAATTTTTGAAAGTCTAGTTTAATATCATGATAAAATATATGTTTTCCAAGACCTATTTTTCGATTTAAATAGGTTAAGTGAGGTTATGTTCGACGTCATGAAAAAGTAGAAAGTATGCAAAGTATTAAGTGTATTATTTCAAGCATTAATAAATATACCAACTTTTTGTACTGTTTCTCGACTAACGCCAATTTCAAATCAGCCACCAAATTATACGTTGGAAAAGGGAAAACATTCGATATGAATTTGTGTAATATAAAATTAAAACAAAACCATGACATATTAAAGTATTGTAGTGCAGATAAAACCAAAATATTTGTGTAATACATGTTTACAATTTCGTCCGTACCAATTTGTTGATCCTGTATTAATTAAAATCTTCAGTCAATTGAGATTGAGTAAATCTTTTATTCAACTCGGTAATCCGGCATAAAAGTACCGCGTCTTCTTCTTCTTCTTCTTGTTATTCTTCTTGTGACAACGTACCAGCGTGCCACTTAACTCAGACCGTGCCACCAGCCACCAAAGAGAAGCTGTTTCATTAGTCTTTCAGTTAGTGACAAATACATTCGCTAGCAAAAAGACCAATTAGAAGGCTTCATCGTTTCTGCCTTAAACTTTTAGTTAAATATCTGAATCTGAGTCTGAGATGTGAATGTGAAACCTCCTTTATAGTTCAGACTGTAAACTGTAAACAAACATATTGTTTGATTTAGGATCACAGTGTAAAAAAATGTGGTGGGTAAAGACAAAGAGATAATAGTACCTTACGTCCCGGCAGGCCAACCATAACCGTTCCCGAGAGGACGTTTTTTTCGTCATTCACGGGCAATCACAAAATGTGCCATGTTCAATAAAATGGAATCCAGAAACATCTAGATCAAACATCTGCACTACGTCGCTTAGTGACGCGGAGCGTGAGGCGGGCAGGGGGGGGGATTAATGCATCAGGCGTGAAAGATTCGGCTGCTTGAGACTACGGTATTTGGTGAAAATATCAGCTAGTCGTACTGCCCAAGTGCGGAGTGACAAAAGTGCGGCTATAACGTACCTCAAATGTATAATTGTATAACCTATTTTGTGTGTAGATACCCCCTTTCCCAGAATGGCAAAAACAACGTATTCGAGATCCGTGAAAGAATTTTGAAAAGTAAGAAATCCGTTCCTTGATTCATAGGGTAAAAAATTTAAAAAAATTTAATAAATTTTAATTTAGAAATTTAAAAAAATCGAATAACAAAGAATTGAATCCAAAATCGATTTTTTAAAGAATGAATTTGGAATCGAACACCCCTACTTCCATCTCGTCATGAATTAGACAGAATCTCTATTCATAAATAATAACTGGCACGGCCATTCACCTAGTGGTATCAAAAAATCTCGCATACAACTTATTCGCAAATTTAAACTATTTTCCCCAGAAATTACCCAATCCAAGGGCACTTTTATCACTTGGTCGCCAAACATCAATTCTCTATCAGATTCTTTCTTTTCTATGCTGGTTGAAATCTCAGTATATTTTACCTGAAGATCTGCAATCTAATAAAAAATCAACAAATAAAACAGACATCAATAAAAAGGGAGAGAGAAAAAGAAATAAAAATTCCTAATTCTGATGATTACATCACCGAGAACCTGCTATTTTCTAAAGCCGCTTATTAAAGGCACACTGATATCTGCAGCCCTATTACAATGATCAGTAAATATTCTGCAACGTTCTGTATATCCTAATCCATATTTTCGATCCCACTTGAAAAGCAACAAAACGCGCATTCCTGACACTGACTAAGTTTTTATTTCTGTAGACAAATTCTATGCATAACTTATTAGTCTCCATTTTCCTTCATTATCTATGTAGCAAAATTTGCCACAAACAAAAAGAGTTCCATCTAATTTACGTGTTTCGTATTCTTTCTTAATACTTTCCACTAAATATAGTTTTTGTTAAGTAGGAAATGTTTCCCAGTAGTATCAGTATCAGTATCATGATTCCTCTATGAAAAAAATTACGAGCCATCTCCAGTATTTTGACCTAACCATGGCCTTTGCCATTTTTTCTACACTACACTTCAGAACAAATCCGAAATATCAGTTTCCTTATATTGCAAACCATACAAATTTCATTCAAAAACTATTCAAGCCTCGGACTTAGAGCCACAATTTGATTTAAATTTTCAAATTGCATATCTAATCTAGATTTACATTTTTTCATTAATACATTATACAGATATACAGATATATTAATATATTAATTATTAATATATTAATATATTATTTATGACATTAATATATTATACAGATATATAGAAACATTTTGAACCTTTCAAAATATAAATTTTTTTTCTATTCTCCATCGACCAGTTCTCAAGTTCTATTATACCAGTGTTTCGCTCAGTGTTACGAGCGAAGCAAGGGTGATGCTTTTGGTTTTCAGAAACAAAATTATATTTCGAAAGACTCTTAGAAGCACGCAGGGAAATTCCTATCGCCTTCCCTCACTCGCAACCCGAGCGCTCACGAGGAATGGCTGGCGCTGCACCCGCTACCGCGGGTTGAGTATCTAAGTTAACTGGCCTCGAGGACTAAGAAGATTTTATTTTATTCAAAATTCCGAAATTTTAGAATGAATTATAAATTTAGAAATCCCAGAAAAGAGATCGAGGAAATTCTATATCCTGAGCGAGATGTAGAATTTCAATGCCAAAAGCTATAGCCGTCTTGCATCTCGGTTGTCCAACACGAGGTTCAGCCATTCTTCTCTTCTCCCCTCACCTATTCTAGCCACTGTGCATCAAGGTTGTAGGATCTGTCAAATTCCACGTGCTCTTGCGAACAACATGATTTTTGCTTAAGGAATTATCTAGTCATAGATTTCCTTCGTCCATATGGGTTTAAATAAATACTTGAGTTTAAACTTAGACCAATCTCAAATAAAACACAATTTGGTTTAAACTAATTACCGTTATAAATTAGTGGTCAATCCACTCACAGCAAACTGTGAGTTGATTGAACCCACCATCAACGCATTGCTACGCTAAGTAAGGGCAGAAGTAAAGGAAATTTTGCAAGTGCTGTCACCAATTTTACAGACACACGTATTAGCAGCCTAATTACCCCTACCAATCTCACCTCTAGTAAATACCAGTCTTCTGAATAAACAAAAACACCTGCCTCGCTTGACCTCGCTATGCACCGATAATGGCGAGTAGGACCAAATCTAATTCGCAGTCTTCTGAGGATCTTGGTAACGACCAGACCTAGGAATAGTAAGGGAAACGGATTTCTTCATCGGATCCGTCCATATTTCGGAAAAATCAACTTTCTTGTTGTATCCCGCATAGTCAAGCATAGGTTAGTAAAGTGTTCTAGCTTGGAAGACCCTCGCTGAACGCGTTGAGTGGATGTTAAACTCTAATTCTCTAAGCCGAACAGAGTCGACCGCGGAAATAAATTGACTCGTGATTATTTTGGATCTGAAAATGGAGGTGTTGATTGTCAAAATATCCAATTAGGGTTATCGGGAAAATTTAATGCTGAGAAATTTGATTGATACCTATACTTTTAATGTTTCTCTGGTTGAAATCCAACCATATGTTTTTCCCCATAAAACTAATCGTAAAAGGAGAAGCAAGGTGTCGTACTTCGCAAAAAAGACAAGAGCTGTCAGTTTGACAACGAACGATTTCCAGCTTTTGCCCATTTCAAAAGGACCGAAGTTCAGAACGGAATATTCGTTCCTCTCTCTCTTCTTCCTCAGGGGTGGTAGGATAAACCTTTAGTGCGGCAACAGTACATGTATCGCATAGGTATATTTTGTTGTTTTCTTACAATTTCTATATAAAAATTTAAGAAATTTAAATTAGATAAAAATCAAATTTAAAATCCTATTTAACGTCCAATAATCAAGTTAATATTTTAAAAAATATTTCTTTTAAAAAACCAAGAATGCACCGATCAAATTTGGACAAATACAATAAAATGTATCATCCAAAAAAAGGGGTCCAACCAAAAGAACCCACAAAAATAAGAAAGAGGAAAGAAAAATGAGAAAGGGTGGGTTGATAGTGCGTTGATTTTCTGCTACTTTCTCTTTTTCTGAATGTTTCTGATGGATGGGTGCTTGTGTAATCGTTTTCTCTTTTGACCATCATTTGAGTGTTAGGCATCAGGGAGTGCTTTTTGTTTGTTCCAGGTTTCTCAAATCTTTTTCCTCGATAAGGGTGCTGGGTGAGTGCCGAAACGCCGGAAAATATATATTCCATGTTTGTTATTTGCATGTTCCTTTAGTGTAGTTTGATAGTGGTGGGAAAAAAGACGAAAGAAATAAAAAAAGAGAAGGAAGAGGATTTGGTTGGTTGCCTTCTCACTTTTCTTTCCTCTTTTTTATTTTTGTGGGTTCTTTTTGTTGGACCCCTTTTTTTGGATTTATGAAAGAACATTTTTATTGTATTTGTCCGAATTTGGTCGGTGGATTTTTGAATTTTTTTTCAAGAATTTAATATATTCATTTTTATATAAATAATAGAATAAATGGCAATTTAAGTGCGAACTTTGGCCTCAAAATTAGCCTTTCGTTATTTCCTTGGAATTCTCTGCCTCTTGCGCACACATTCACTTTTGGTTGTATAAAGATAACAGCTGATGCAACTCCTTTAATCGAAAGGGTATGGAAACGAGCCCACATTAATAAACAGGATTCGCAATTCATATTCGAATCTTGGCAATTTGAAGCCTCCACGTGCGTGGGTGGGTTGATAGTGGGTTGATTTTCTTCTACTTTCTCTTTTTCTGAATGTTTTTGATGGATGGGTGCTTGTGTAATCGTTTTCTCTTTTGACCATCATTCAACGTGCGTTTTTTCCTTTTGTACAATTTTGGTTGATTTCAAAATTTTATTTGTTTATAACATATAAAGCCGTACTTAACAAACTGATGGTGGCAGCTGTGAGATAATCTCGCACGTTTTCATTAGCCACGTTACCGTGATTTTTTATTACCCGTTAACTTTTTTCCATTGTAAAAATTTTTCCACTTGTAAAATTTTTGTCACCCATGTCACATTTCTTTTCCTATTAATTTTCTTTTGAAATTTAAAGTTTCTTAGAGTTTGCCCTTTGTTCTTTGTAGCAGAAAGTCAACTCTGGGATTCAACGGTTTCTGCTTTGCAGCAGAGCTACTGAATTGTTAATTTTTTTAACCTAATTAAAACTATAGAAAATTCGTCCTTGTGGTTTTTCTAGAAGAAGGCCAATTTTCGAATTTAATCTTTTGTGCCTAGCGGCAGAAATTTGAAATTCCAATTCTAATTCTAATTCTATTTCCTTTCCTTTTAATTTTCTTTTAAAATTTAAAGTTTCTCAGAGTTTGACCTCTGTTTTTTGTAGCAGGAAATCAACTCTAGGATTCAACGGCTTCTGCTTTACAGCAGATCTACTTAATTGTTAACTTTGTTTTCAATTAAAATTAAAACTATAGAAAATTCGTCCTTGTGATTTTCCAGTAGAAGACCAATTTTTGAATTCAACGTTTTGTGCCTAGCGGCAGTTATGTTGAATTCCGGAAATTTCCAAGCCTGGTCCGACAAATTGTCACTTTTGTTGTGCCCGAGAATCCAATCTAGCGACTCAAGGCTCAAGGCCTCAAACCAATTTTCTTCCTTTTTTGCCAATGTCCTCTTCAAACCAAAGGCAAATCACCCCGCATCAAATGTATGGGAAAATGGCTTTCGGTGGATTTGGCTTAAACTTCGTAATTTTTAAGGTTAAAAGTGCCCGATGAAATATCCTGAAAAAAGTCCAAAAAAATGGACAGTTTTAGCATTATAAGGCGCTAAGCGCTCAAGATCAGTGGATAGAACGAATTGTAACAGACTTCGTTACAAAAGAGATGTCAACATAGAAATCACCGGTCAGATCGTGGTCTATCATGTTTTCGCCTACATCGTTGACTTATATAGCGCGCTTCTCAAAACAGTCAAACGCAAAGCGCACATGATTTGAACTTGAATAAGAAATCACTTGGTTAAATGCCGAAAGGGTACTCTGCTTACCGGTATTCCGCTAATAACATTTTACCCTTCTCAATAAGGCCGAACGATAAGCGCTCATGATCAGTGGATAGAACCAATTCCAGTAGCTTTAGCGACAAAAGCGATGTCAGTATGAAAACCACGCATCACAAAGTGGTCAGTAATATGTTTGGCCAATCCGTTGACTTATATAGCGCTTTCGAAACGAACAAGCGCTAAGCGCACCAGGTTTGAGCTTGACTAAAAAATCACTCCGTCAAGTACAGAAAGGGTACCCGAAGTAAGATAAGTAACTAGTGCGCATTGAGAAGGGAACAATCACATTGTTCCCTTCTCAAGAGGGTCTAACGCTAAGCGCTCATGATCAATGAATAGAACGAATTACAATAGATTCTGTTATAAAAGCAATGTCAATATAGAAATTACGCGCCAGATCTTGGTCTGTCATATTTTCGCCTATATCGTTGACTCACAAAGCGCGCTTATGTAAACGATCAATCGCTAAGCGTAAAAGATTTGCTCTTATCTAAGAAATAACTTTCTTAAAGGCACAAAGGGTGCCCAAAGTAACATTAGTAATTAGTGCGCATATTCTGATAATTACATTGTACCCTTCTTAAGAGGAACGAACGCTAAGCGCTCATGATAAGCGAATATAACCAATCCTAGAAGCTTTAGCGAAATATTAAACTATTTCTGGCTCTTGAGTCGGGTTTGATTGTTCACCTCTATTAGCAGCGTCTAGAGTCCTTTGTATCAAGGACGTTTGACGTTTGACTTTACGCGTGCAATATGTGCGCAGGTGTCAAGAGTTCTGGCACCTGTTACATGTGTTCTGGCACCCTTACATGTGCCTTAATCGTTTCGTTATTGTCTGGTCCTATGTCATCGATCTCATTGAACGCTATCCAAAGCTGGTCTTGACGCATTTCGAAAACGCGAACATACTCGTACTCTGATCAAGCCAGGTTCATTAAGTCGCGTATCTAGTTGAAACTCCTAATCTTCTTCGCGTTGCAGATTGTCTCGAACGTAAGATGGTGCAAGTTCTACTTGATACACGTCAATTTTTATGCCGCGTATTTCTTCCAATGTAAGGCGAGGAAATTGTGGTACTTGACGTTCATGCAAGCGATTTCAATTTGCATTTCCGTAGTGCATATTGTCCACTTCTACGCGTGCTTGCACGATATTTGCTTCACGAGCTCTCGCTAGATATTCTCTTGCAAGTTCTGCTGTAGCGCCTTGCATCTCTATAACAGGATGGTATCGATTAATTATGGCACCAGCAATACAAAGGAAGTCCCTTAGATTGTATACATGAGCCATCGGAATGGTTTCCTCGAAGAACTTGAAAATCGACTTTAGGTGGCCATTTCTGGATTCCACTATCCATCTCGATTTCGTTATTAGCCGTGTTTCGTTCGCTTCCTCCGTTACGAATTGACTCTGTCCTTGTTGGAGAAACAAGTCCTAAGCGTTCTAAAAGTGATTCGGCGTCTCTGTATCTTCAGTCCTCTATAAAAATATCGCCAATATTATTTACACTTTCTTTATTTAACAACGAAAATGGGAAAAAAAATTTTTAAAGTGTCCTTTTGCAAAAAATTATCCGATTTGATCGAATATACCCTTAATGAGTGTGGAAACATTTTAGAAATCGATTTCAGCTTTATTAGGTATATAAACAATTTTTTCGAATTGTTACAAACAAACTAGTGGACAAAAGTGATTTTCTAAGTAAAAGCGGTGTTTAAAAACTTCCGCCTTGTACTTTTGGGAGAAAATACATGCATAAAGATATTGACTTATGACTTGCAAAAGACGAATAACAATTGTTTAAACAAACTTTATAAAGAAATGAATAGTATCGCCATTTAACAAGCGACAGGTTTCGTTTCTTTTTTCACAAAACCAACTAAAAATATCTTGCTAATAGCATTTTTGTGCGATACTTTGTTGTTAAATAACAATTAATTGACGCATAATATAGTCATTTCTTAACAGATAGACCTCGTTGTTTCGGCAGAATCACAATTGAGAGTCTGGATCGAATAACTCCGCTAAACTTTCGAAAAGCGAAAATTAATTGTCCACACGTCTGAGTTTATGAAAATTTTAAAAGTCGCAAATTTAATTTTTTGAAAATATAGTCTTGTAGAGAATAATGAGACAGAACTTTCATCTATTTGCCGTTTTTTGCGGTGACTATTTTTAATAATAAAAATTAGGAACTAAACAAATTTTACCCCCCAATTCAATAAATTTTTATATATAAATCATCATAAGTTGGCCAATTGTTGCTAAAATTATTTTAAATTTGGTCTAAACATGAAATAGAGTCCCATGATACCTTCGAAACAACAAAAAGCTAAAGTTTGCTTTATATATTATTATTTATATATTACTTAATAATATTTAAATGTAAATTGAGCCCGGTCAGTAACCATGTTTTTTTAGTTTCGCCGACAAAAAGTATCGAGGGAAGTTCATAGTTGAAAAAACTTTCAGTGAGGCATTTGTTGCTTACTATTTAGAGAAAATATCTGGAAATGTTCAGACTGATTCATTGAAAATGAACGAATTAGGTACTTTACAAGAAAGCATGTGATGCCGACAACGTTAGCTCCGTGAGTACTGAGCACTATCAGGTAGCGTACACGTCATTCGGCTTTCCATACCCGATATTACAATGATTTTTTAATAATTATCTATATGTTTAAAATAACGCCTCCCATCACAAAATATAGAAATAACGAATTATTATTTATTTATTTAAATTTATTTATTTAAATTATTTTTTATTTAAATGCTTTCATTAATATTACTTTGAAGTACTTCGCATATTGTATTCTTAAAATTCGCATACTGTGTTCGTTAAAATTCAGTAATTTTCAAAATTTACATGTCGAACATTCGATTGCAAGTCTGAAGAATTTTCGAGAAATATGGATTACTATTATTATTTATAATATTTTTAGCTTTCGTTATGCTGCAAAATATTGTAAAGAAACTTTTACACTGATAGCACTGATGGTTACTTCAGTTATGTCCATTTGATGACATCACATATTAAAAATGAAAATAAGAAAATAAAAAAATAAGAAATACACAACGATATATCTTAAAGAAATAAAGTGAGGTTCTGTTTATGTGCCAAGTGAACCCAGAATGTATCGATCTAGACGGATCCGAAGAAACCGGTGTCACAATGCATTCCGGAGTTATGTGTTACCACGACTTCTAAGAATAATAAGAAAATAATAACTAATCTTAAGAACGAACAATGCGATTTGGAGATTTTAGCAAGGACCAAGAGTCACAAGCAAAATCTTTCCAAAGGTCAATCTAAGTGAATTATTTTCTAAAAGGGAAAAATAGTTGATTAGAAAACAATAAGTCGTTTCCCTCTACCATCCACACATATACCTACCATCTAATCACATATTAACACTTCTCCTCCGTTACTTCTCAAATATAGAAACCCAATAAGAACTCAGAATATTCACGTCTCCTAAAATGCGCATCTCCATCGTGGTTCCCACCACTAAAATTTTGCCGCTCAAGTGAAACGTCACACTTCACAATCCAATAGAAATTAATCTTTTCCTACTCTTAAATAACTTTACACCTACATTACCTACATTCACATCGATATCATTTTCCACCATTTATTGCCTTTCGTCAGTTTTTTTAATATTCCCCGCACCATAATTCCGTTTGTTCTGAATCTAGAAGCCCAATAAACAATCAAAATATCCCCTTCTGCTGAAACGCCCATCTTTAATATGAGCGTTTCGCCACCAATTGGCTTTCGCCACTCCCAAAATTGCGCATCTTCAGTTACCAGACCATCTCCTACTCCTAATAAATACATATCCATTATACCTAAATCTCCCTATTCCATATTCTGTTTCTAATTTGAATCTGAAAGACACCTACCTTCTACACCTTCAAGCTAATCAACGAAAAACCCATCCCTTGCTCCTACGAAATAAACCCCACTAACATTTACATCTCCTACTCCTCATCTTTCCCACTCCTGCTGACCTCAACTTTCGGCCATAAAAACCCGTGCATCGCCAGCAGAGGCGTCTCTTTGTTTCGTACTGTTTAGGTAAGAACTTCTCACCGAAGAAACCAACAGTCAGGTAAATCATTCTAAACCCCATCAAATAATGTACAGTAGTGGAAGAGAATTGACGTATTTAATATTTTTAGTTATCTTTAAAACAAAGACAGTTTCGAGAACTGTGTCATCGGTAATAGAACTCTTCAGTATGAACCGCACTCCGTAAAACTTATATCCGTAAATTATTAATATTATTATTAATAATATTATTAATATAAATTATTCAAAACATGAGTCGTACTAGGACCCGACAAAAGAAACGCCGACAAGCTCTACGCGACACTAAGCATAAAACAAAGGTTCGAGCACTACCCAAAATTTAAGTTCCTGAAATTTCTGCCCCCGATCCTTGTCAGGAAACCTCAACTTCAGCTAAAATTCTTACCGTCGATCTACCTATCCGTATAAGTGTCGTCTTCATAAAGACGACCCGAGGAGAAAACTTTTTGAGACCCCAGAAATTCCGTCTTGGCAAGCAATAACCAGGGAAGAAACCGATTCAGTAGCCCTACCTGCTTTGTTTTTTTTTTCGTTTATTAATGACCTTCATTTTCCGTTTCCCTTACCGAAGACGAAGTAGATACTTCAGGATCCAACTAAAACAAATCATTCAAAATAAATTAGTTTTCTGTCTTGACCCACCGTAAAGAAAAAAAAGGAAGAGAGAATACTTTTCCCTTTGGCTTTTTAAATAGCTAATGACAGAGAATATAAAATTTACAGGTTACATTTGCAAAACCCAAAGAAAGAAGGTTTTGGAAAAGTTAATAAAGAAGCGGTCGCTCAAATTGTGCGATTCTCCATGCACAAAATATCTTTCCTTGTCAGAATTAGCTATTCTTATTCGATTAAATAACTCCCTGAAAAAGAGAAGTTACGAAAAACTGATAGGAATAAAAATAGAAGTCGCAGAAAATTCCTTCGATAATACACCAGGGCCTAGCAATTCTCAGAGTGCTCAAACCCCAAATCCTGAAACAGAAACGGTACAAGAAGTTGGAACCAAGCCATACAAATTTTATTGTTCTGATTTTTTTAAGCTAGATTTTAGTCCTCGCTCTGAAATACCCAGAATAGATGAAATTTTGAAAGAACTCGAAACAGTCTTAAGCCAAATCAATTTCTATAAATTTTGAGAACCAAATAATTAACCCCAGTAAAATTGAATAAAAATTCAATTTAAGAAACTAAATTTTTTAGAAAAATATTTCTTTAATCTAAAAGAATAATTATACAAAAATTGAATTAAAATAATTGATAAGTCTCTGTGAAATTGCTTGTCAAGAAAGATCTAAAGAGAATTTACTAGGTTCGGATTAAGTATGTTCTCTTTTGTTTAAATCTTCCAAACCAAGAATTTCC
Source organism: Euceroptres primus (assembly GCA_037177015.1). Taxonomy (NCBI): domain Eukaryota; kingdom Metazoa; phylum Arthropoda; class Insecta; order Hymenoptera; family Figitidae; genus Euceroptres; species Euceroptres primus. The sequence goes on along the minus strand of JBAGKK010500681.1, from coordinate 17,727 downwards.
GTAAAATACCCCTACAAGGTACCATATGTTTGCAACTAGTTCTGTTATAAATTCCATTCTTCCAAAAACTGAACTTGTAACAAATTTAAACTACCCTAAAGGGAATCTTGATACCTTGTACGATTTATTAAATCCAGTTTATACATTATACTATACGTAAGGTCCACCCCACGAAATAACGTTTTACGTAAGGTGCGTAGTCGAGGATTTTAAGAGACATAATTATTTTGAGGAAATAAGTGACGGTAATACGAAATTAAAATCAGCTGAGAATTGTGCGGCTAGGAAAATACTTAAGGCTCTAGAAAAGGTCTATTATTTTAGCGAAGACAAAACGAAAAATTTCACTGAAACCTTTATAGTCCATCTTCAAACTCAAGAACCTGTTAAACCTAGGATGAAACTTTACAAGTGGGAGAATTGTTAAGAACATTGTTATCTTCGTGGTCATACAATTTTTAAGTGACACAAATATCGCCCTAACAGTCAGAAAAAAGAAGACAAGACTCGAAAGAATCAAACCCACATATTTATTAACGACTATCGTTAGTGGACTTTTAAAAATATCTATAAGATTTTATAAGTCCTTAGTTTGGACTCTGGAAATAAGTTCACACAATATCCACTTAGGAACTCTTCTTCAAATTTTAAATAAGTGCCTCTGCAATATGGAGTACTTGCACTTGAATCGCCTTCTAGTGGAATTTTAGAAAATTCACAAAACTTTCTTACAATATTAAACTTTAAGAAAATTCTATAAATTTTACAATAACACCTTAACAACTTTCGAATTGTGTTTTAAACAAATTCTTAATACAACCATATTAGGTTAATCTAGAAAAAAATAGAGTAATTATTTTATAATATTTATAGAAAACTCTTAAATCAAATTTCAGCGTTTCATAAGAACCCAAACAACAGTAGCTTAAGCAAATAGAAAACTTTTATTAACGATTCTTGATACTTGCAATTTTCAAAAAATATTAATTTCCAAAATATATTTAATCGTTTTTGGCAATTTTTATTCAATAATATTTGGCATACCGTGTCTCAACTTAGCACTCAATTGCTACAAATAAAAATTAAGTATTCAAATAGCTCTACTTTAAGAGGGACATCTGTCACCTTATATATTGCCCTACCTACATATAGCCAGCCATGACACAATCCTTGGCGATAAACCGCCGGAATCTTTAAACGATCCAACGCCCGGATTGAAAACAAATATACTTGCTATTTTTATTAACGACTCGAAATAAAATTATGAACCTTGATGAAGTAGAAGCCATAATGGCTTCAGAAAAAGGAAGAAGAAAGGGCGAGAAGAAATAAGACATCTGAAATTTCCCAAACCAACGCAAGTGGTTTGGGAATTAAAGGGGTTTGCGCGGTTTCCCAACCGCGCAAATTGTCCACTTGGCCAAAATCATGATGACGACCCTGAACAAACCATGGGAACCGGAATTGACCATAATGTCACAACAGAGATGGCGGAGTGTATCGCCTTACAACAGGGTATCGCCTTACTACACGTCAAATATTTTGACGGTAAGAATATGCGCGTCCACGATTTCATCCAAGATATTTACAACGGAGCAGCATATGTCCCCACTGGATGCCAGAAAAATATGTGAAAGCAGTTTTAGGACGACTAAAGGGCCCGTGACAGCATTCGAGAAATAGAGATAATCACCCTAAAGGAATTAATTTCTCATCTAGATAAACGGTTTTAGTCCAAAAAATCTTACCCTTGGTATTTACAGGAAATAGCCTCGATCAGAATGAGGAAAGGGGAAGGGGAAAACGAATTTCACTACAGGCTGTTACTTCTTTACTCAGGTGCTGAAGCAGCTTTGGAAGAGAAATACGGACAAAAAGCAATTAATATGAGGTCACCTTTGAAAGACTGTGCCCTAGAGGCTTTTATAAGAGGTGTGCCAGACGAGATGTCTACCGGTGTGGATGTACGAGATCCCCAGAACTTGCAGGACGCTCTAAGAACAGCGTTGCGTGTGGAAACACGACAAAAGGAACAACAACTGAACGGAACCAACACATACCGAGTTTCAACATAGGACATTCAAAATAATGGACCACCTCCACGTGATAGGACACCGAGCCCTTATCGCCTAGCCAACTAAAATTTTAACCCTCAAAATAACATTCAGAAACCCCCTTCAGGTATTTTAAAAAATATGAATAATTATTTCCCTTTTTAGCAACCGCAATTCCCACCTTATCAATATTCTTACCCTTATAATTATCCAGGTCCTAGCCCTTACCCTTATTATCCGCAATTCCCACCCCACTAACTCAAATGAATCCTTTATACCATACTAAGAATATCGGTAATATCACCCCACCACGTTCTTCATCTCCTGGACCTTTTAAATCAAACGAAGATTTAAACTACAGCAGCGCTCCACGCAACGACGCGACGACGAGCGACACAGCACCGGAGCGTCGAGTAAGTGTAAGATTCCTAGAATCTCCCACAGGAGCAGACGTTAATTTAATAAAATTAAATAAATTAGACGTCGAATTACTTGTGGATCCGCGAGAGATTTTAGAACTTTCAGGAATAAGTAGAGGAAGCACCAACACTTTAGGAACAACAACTTTGTTAATCCGAAAAATTCCAGTAAAATTCCATGTAGTCTATTCTGATTTTCCGATTTCAAGCGATCGAATATTGGGAAGAGATTGCCTTAGACAAGAAAAAACTGAAATTTCATTTTGGCACAATACCATAGTAACTCACTCGGATCCAATCAAGCCCATTCCGTTTAATGATAAGGAATGCATGAATTTTGAATGTCATGAACCCCAAAAACCAAAAATATTTAGAATTTACGCACGCATGCGAGACTATACTATCAATATAGAAATTTTAAACCCAGAAATGGAAGAAGGATACCTTCCCTTAATTGAAACAACCCCTGGTCTCTATATAGGCGAAGCCGCCGTCACTAATCGAAACGGAGTTGCATTTATTTTAGCAATAAATACTACCGAAGACGATATAGATATAGAAGTAACCCCACAAGAATTAATATCTTTCGAATATTATAACATCCCCGGAGATGAATATCTTGAATGTTTTGAGTCCGCTGAAAATATCATTCCACCAACGGGCCGGACAAAGGCTGTCATGGGTAACCTCCGACAAGAACATCTAAATTCAGAAGAAATTGAACACGTAAGAAAACTCGTTTAGGAATTTAAAGATGATTTTTATTTACCCGGTGATAAACTCTCATCAACTCCACTAATATTGTCTAGTATTTATGAATATTTAATACTAGACAATATCGATTCCCACCTACTCAAAGAGAAGAAATAGAAAGATAACTAGATAGAATGCTTACAGATGAGATTAAAGCACCCTCGAACTCTCTATATAACTCGCCGTTGTTATCCGCGCCGCTCTCTATATAACTCTCTATATAACTCGCCGTTGTCTTTCGCGCCCTTAATGAGAAAACAATAGGGGATGCATACCGCCTAGTTAACATCACAGATATCCTAGACCATGTAGGCCAGGATAGATATTTTTTCACTTTCGACTCAGCATGGGGATTTCACCAGATAGACACCGACCCAAAAGATGGACCAAAAATCGCATTTTCTACCCTTAACGGACATTACGAATATATTAGGATGCCCTTGGGTCTAAAGAACACTTCTGCGACTTTCCAAAGGCTTATGGATCAAGTATTACGGGGGTTACAAGGAACAGAACTGATTGTTTATTTAGACGATATTGTAGTTTTTGCTAAAAATTTAGACGAATATGAGAAAAAATTAAAAGATTGTTTTCAAAATTAAAACCAGCTAATTTTAAGTTACAACACAGCCAGTTACATAACACAGCCACACAGAAAAAAGTCTGGTACTTTTGATGAGACACATGTATTTCTATGTATTTTGAGTCGCTGAATCCGAATCTGAGGTCAAAATAGTACCTTTCACGTTTGGTTTTCGACATAACCTCAAAAAATCGTATTTTGGAGTATATGATGGTAAAACATGGTTTTATTAAGGATTTTAAACTGCTGAATTTCATATGTAGTATCAGTTTAGTGACATAACTAGAAAATATGGAATATAACCTTAAAACAAAATTATCTGAGCGGTGCTATAGCTTCATTCTCACACCATAACGTCCCCCTTCAGGGCTGCGCGCCTTCGCTGGCTTCGTTACTGACTGGTCTGGAAGGTGAATCATTGTACACATCTCTTTTCATAGCAGTTGCCATCACTTCCAGTACCTAGTGAAGTAGCAGGTAATGACACTTAATATTTACACCGGATTAAAAGCGACGAGCGAGCAGTCTTATGTCAACATATATAGTCTCTGAACGTACAAAAGTAAATGCGCAGAAACTCGCGATGTAAACAACTTTTGGCGGCCCTGACTGTTCGAGCAATGTAGGCCGATCAAGGGACGCTTGGGGGAGAGACAGAATCAGTGAAGCATGAACGACCATGAAGCCGGCCCAAAATCCAGTGGCGCATAATCCAGCGATGAGTGTAAGTAAACTTATAGTTCAGAAAAAACGCAGTAAACTTACTTACGATAAATATGATCAGAAATACAGTAATACAGTATGTTGTTGGAATAATGTTGTTACTAGGCAGATTTGACTTAAAACTGGGTTCTGCGGATCAAAATCCATAAAAAATCAATGCTGGCTGTTGCTGTTGTAATAATTTTTGTTCAGGTTATGTCAAAGAATTTTTAGTTATGGCTCTATTTTTGGAATCAGCAGCTTGAATCCCGTAAAAAAAACACGTTTTTCCATCATATACTCCAAAATACGGTTTTTTGTGGTTATGTCGAAAACCAATCGTGAAAGGTGCTATTTTGACCTCAGATTCGTATTCAGCGTCTCAAAATACATAGAAATACATGTGTTTCGTCAAAAGTACCAGACTTTTTTTGTGTGTCGCCGTGTAATAACTAAAGACAGATCGTAAAAAAATTGAAGCCGTAAAAAGATTTCCGAGGCCAAAGAACGCCCGTAATATCAGACAATTTTTAGGACGTTCCAGATATTATCGTCGCTTCATTAAAGACTTTTCTAATTGCGCTGAATCCCTTTCTGACTTATTAAAAAAGAACCAAAAATTTATTTGGACATCAGTACACGAAAAGACTTTCAATGACTTGAGAAATGCTCTTTGCGAAGAACCTATCCTTCAATACCCAGATTTCACGAAACCTTTTACGTTAACCACGGATGCTTCCGATTATGCAATATTAACTCAGGAGAAAGGTCACCCTGTGTAGTATATCTGTCTCGACTCCTAACTGGTCCGGTTATTTTACAACGGAAAAGGAATGTCTAGCTCTAATCTACGCGGTTAGATATTTTCGCCCCTATTTATACGGCCGCGAATTTGTATTGGTAAGTGATCACGAACCTTTGAGATGGATAGATAATATCTAGGACCCAGGACAAAGACTCGTCCGTTGGCGTTTAAAACAACGTGATTACCAATATACCTTTAAATACAAACCAGGTAAACTTAATTGTAACGGCAATGCCCTGTCAAGAAGCCCAGTCAAAAATTCTGATGATCAAGTAGCAAGAATATTAATGTTTACCAGAGCTTCAAAGAGAAAATTAGAAGAACAAGCCGCCAAAGATAACACTAATATCTAAAAAAATTCAGAATTACATAAACGTACATAAAACATATCGCAGAATTCGGGAAAAATTTGTTGGCCTGGAATGAATACATTAGACACTGCAAAACTTGTCAGGGTTATTCGTGCCAAAACACGAGAACCTATGATATCTACAGATACTCCGTTAGACACATTTGACAAAATTTCTTTAGACACAGTAGGAAAACTGCCCACTACACCAGATGGTAATAGGCACATTCTAACTATCCAGGATAACTTATCAAAATATTTCATTGCTATACCCGTATCAGACATAAGTGCTACAACCATCGCAAATGCAATAGCTAAACACGTATTCGCCCAGTTCGGAGCCACACGCGCAATCCTTACAGATCGCGGAGGGTGTTTTGTTAGTAAATTATTGTCAAATCTATGCAGAATTTTTGGAGTTAAACAGCTAACAACTTCTGGGTATCGTCCACAAACAAATACATACATACATAAAACATAACGCGCGAAATTATGACGACTGGGACCATCTTATTCCATAAGCGATGTTTGCATATAACACTTCAGTCCATGAAGCAACTAATTTTGCCCCTTATGAAATGGTTTTTGGTAAAATAGCTCGGGTACCAACAGCCTTTCTATGCGAGGAGAAATTAATAACTTATGGAACTTATCTTCGCGAATTAATCACTAGATTGAACGAAATAAAAATATTAACCGTCAAAAATTTAATCCAAGCAAAAATGCGTTCAAAGGTAAATTACGATAAAAACACAAGAAATTTTGGAGGCGAAATTGGAGGATCGGCATATGTCCTAGAGGAACCTCGTCAAAATAAATTTGATTTACGATATCATGGACCTTATAGAATCCTGGATATTACCGATACACATAATGTTATTCTCGAAGGACCTGATGAACGAAGAATTCAGAAGCATATGGACAAGCTTAAGATTGCATACGAATAAACAAAATTGAACGCTCTGAAGTTTGGGGGGATATTCTTTTAAAATAATGATTAATGCGAGGATATGCACACCCGACTGGCAGTGTCCATAATAAACCAGAGAACCAATTGCCTTCCCTCGATTAATCACGCTCAACTTTTCTCAAACTAAACAGATAAAAGTTGCCAAGCGTTGTCAATCGTGTCAAGACATAAAACCTACTAGGGAATCAATCCATATAGATCATTTCACTGGACCAACCGCTGAGGCTTGAGCAGATGCTAATGTAATAGCTCAACATCCGTCCAAAATAACTAGTAATAAGAAAAACATAAGTGGTGGAAACCAACATTTTCAAATTCGCAACAAAACCACCTGAAGAAATCAAAGAAAAATAGTATGTAAAAAAATAGTATGTAAAATTCTAAAGAGCTTTCAGAGACCAATAAAAATATTCCAATATCCATCATTCCAGGTTATCAATAGTCTAACAAAAACTCATTTCAAAATATTTTCCGACGTCTGTTATACTCCACTGATCCAACACAAACTTATTTTAACAGACAATATAATATTTCGAGACTACTTTCAACCTCTGCATCTTTATTCAGTGGAACAGCAAGAAAATATTTGTAAACAAATCACCGGGTTAAGGAAAATAGGAGCTATCAAATCTTCAGACTCACCATATAACAATAGAATTAAGTTAGCCTGGAGGTGGTTAGGGTTAGATTAACCCATGGAATAGAAACTAAGTGTCCATTTTGATACCCTTAACAAAAAAATAAACTTACCCTCAGCAGGTTATAAAACTTTAGAAGAAGTCCGAAATTTAATTGATAAAATTACTTATTGTTCAATTTTGGACCTCCAAAAGTCATTTCTCGCATAAAAATTGACGAAAATGACACCAACAAAACAGCTTTTACAAGTCCCGTGGGTAAATTAAAATTTAACTTTCTACCTTCAACTGTAAAGGGATCAGAGGTTATATTTTTAAAACTATTTAAGGAACTATTTCCCAGAGGAGAGGAAAAGAAAATTTTCTTCTCCTTATGAATTATCATAGTAACATCCAGTTTTGAAAATCATAAAAATCTAATACTCGAAGTCTTTAACACATTTGCTTCAAAAACTATTGGAATCCCAGCAATACGCTGCAAATTTATCAGATCTAAAAAATGCTCATGATTTCGTAAATCAATAAATGATGGCGGAACCAAGAATAATATCATCACCAATTTATTTCGCCAAACTAAGATTATATCTCCAAGTTATAAAAAATAGGCTTAGAACTGTTTTAAGAGAATATAATTCCGATAATATTCGATTCATTGCCAAATCCTCTAGTACTTTTCAGCAACTTGAAAAAACTATGAGTATCACGAAAAATTATGTTTAGCCATAATCCATGGACTTAGAAGATATGACCATCAACTTGGAAGTAATCAAATTCTTTTTACACACGGACACATACCATTAGAATATTTACAAATGTTTCCAAGTGGATTCCGACACCTTCGTTGGCTAATGGATTTAAATGAAGTAGATTGGATTACAGTACCATATAATTAGGTTAAAATTTACTTTTTAATTAACAAGTAGGAGAATTACAAAGCAAACCTTTAAAATAAATAAATTATTCTAAATAATAAAACCATTAAAATACAACCATAATGAATCTCAAACATCTAATTTCTCAGGCCTCAATGAATGAGAAATATGTGGAAGAGGTTTTTAGTGAAATTGAATGCGGAGAATACATAAGAGTTTTTGAAGGTTGAGAAACTGGTTTAGAATGAATACATAGAAAGCAACATTTGTATCAAAATTAGCTAAATTTAAAATGAATACATTGGAAGCAACATTTGTATCAAAATTAGCTAAATTTTATCTCAAGCTATTTACAGAGGCGAATTTTAAACCACTTGGATTAGTTTAACGTTACATAAAAACAGAAAACCCATTTGTACTTCAAGATCCTTGCAGGACTGTTCTAGGTTATTAAAGAGTACAAAAGCAACAAGTAAATGGACAAATTACCAATTTAATCCAAGGTGGCATAATCAATCCATCAATATCGCCACATAATAATCAAATAACAACATCATTAAAGTGGTCTCCTTCCACCCAAACTTTAGTATGGAAATTAACCGTAATTTTTACAACCCTAAACCACCAGATAATCGCACCAAAACCTCAATTCAAAACTATCAAGGAAATACAAAACAATATTAATGATATCTCACATTTATCCATTATGGACCTGACAGATCTTTACGCTCGAATAAAAATCAACCCTAACGATACCCTGAAAACTGCCTTCCTTAGTCCTATAGAAAAATTCGAATTCAAACGTTTAGCTCCCACAATAAAGATATCAGAAACAACATTTTTAAATTTACGAAAGGAATTATTTCCAAAAGATGAACAACAAGACATGTTATTCTATCTTAAGGGAATCATAATTGCCAGCAAAACATTAAAACAATATTGCAAATTTTTCATGTTTTTTATGTTAACAACATGTTAACCAGATGTATATTTTTCCTGGACAAATTGGGTACCCATGATTTTCTAACCGCTGAAATGAATTATCCACCCGTATCAAACACGGAACCAATTTGCTCAGGACAATTGATTTTATATTTCCAAGTTCTAAAAGATCGAATCCGAGCAACCTTGGCAGAATATTGTTGCATTAATATAAAATTTGTTGCCAAGTCATCAAGATTATTCCAAGAAACCGAAAAGAACTATGAGAATTATGGAAAAACATGTTTGGCCATAATTTATGGGATCAAAAGATTTAACCAAGACATAGGAAATAACTTAATCCTATTTCCTAATGGACACAAAGCTTTGGAATGGCTAACAATCACAAGATTGATAGATCCAAAATTGGATCGATGGTTCCTGGATCTAAATAACACCAATTGGGACGTAGTACCATATCAATTCACCCCTGTCCTTTTAACACCATCGAGGACGATGTCGATTTCAAGGGGGGAAGGTGATTAACATAAAAATAAATTTTTACATTCGGTTTATTTTTCAACTTCAGTCATTCATTGAGTCTTTCCGGCTCGACTGGGGCCTGTCGGGTCAAATAGTGCTCGTCTAAAATTATTTATTTATTTTTTTCTAATATAATATATAATGATACTCAGCACGTTTAAAATTGACTCCTTGTATCTAAATAAGCATTTAACCTTTATTAAACATTGCTCACAGATTCACCATGATCTTCAAGACACTAACACTCTGGGAAATATTTAAATCATTAGGATTTATCTATGGAAACCCTACAGCCTATGAAACCGTCACAATAAACAAGAACCCAGGAATATTTTATGGAAAGATAAAGACCATACGCTTCGCCAGGACTTATTGGTGTCTATCTTTTTAGAACTCGGAAGACTACAAAACTACATGCCCTTCGAATCACTAAAAATAATCACTAACGAATCACTAACTTCAGTACATTTTAGTTCCGTAGAAACTTTATCCCAACCATGTATCCCCGAAATAAGACCTCATATATTACAAAGAAAGATAACTCATGCCTAAAACATTTTCCAAGAAGCCACAAACTTATTGAAGGAATGAGAAAACAATAAGAAAACGAAGGGCACCCCTCGAATTCCTTGGATCGGCTATAAGACAAATTTTTGGAATCCTAACTTTTGAAGATGGGCGAAGCAATAGACGATCTGTATAAACTCAATAAAAACTTGACACATCTACTCGGAAAACAAACACAGATTTACAAAACTTAAACAGACTTACAAAAATTACACGAAGAAGCATACGATCAATCTCGACTTTTAGAGTACCTCAAAACTACTTTTAATAACACTATGGATTCGATGAATAATATCTCCAAAATTCAACATAAAAACCAATATCTTAGTATTTTGGGAGAGTGGTGAAATAGATTCGAAGAAAAATTGGAACATTACATTAAATCTTGTCAACAAGTAATTGAAATAATATTGGCAGCTAGAGAATGAAAACTACACACATCACTATTGTTCACAGATCAATTATATGACATAAAATTTCAGCTACAATCGGCCAACAGATCTCATGACTTCCCAATTCAAGGATCAACCATATTACCGAAACAATTATCGGCCTTGGCAAAAACGCAAATCAGATATCATTCAAAAAATTATTGATTACCGCTGATATTCCTCTGTTAAAAAGAACTGACTATATCCTCTACAAAATGCATCCATTCCTAATTCATCAAAACTTAATCTACAAATATTACTTAGCTTATATATAGCTTATAATCTCAATAAATGTTCCAGAATAATCAATTACGATATTTGTAGCATCGATCAACCTATTTATTAAACGAATACAATTCCAAGTTGCGAAAGTCAACTTTTAATAAACCCAAGTACAGAAACATTGAAATTATACGACTTTCGAGTGAAAACAAATACTGGAAGCCATTGGAACGCAGTCGAGACCATAGGAGGTTCAATTGTAGCCCCTGAAATATGAACAATTAACTGTCCAGGAAATCGAGAGGAACAAACTGAAAGTGAACCCAGAATGCATCGATCTAGACGAATCCGAAGAGATCGGTGTCGTAATGCATTCCGGAGTTATCTGTTACCACAATTTCTAAGAATAATAAGAAAATAATAACTAATCTTAAGAACGAACAATGCGATTTGGAGATTTTAGCAAGGACCAAGAGTCACGAGCAAAATCTTTCGGAAGGTCTATCTAAATGAATCATGTTCTAAAAAACAAAAATTGATTTATTTAAAAAATGATTTATTTAACTCGCTTGTGAAGAGACGCTCGGAAGGTATACCGCAATGTACATGTGAATGCATTTTACACACACATTGCATACACACGGCTACACATATGAACAGAAAACAAGAGGTCGTTCCCCTCTACCATCCACACAAATAACATTTTCTACCATTTAATCACCATTAAAACACTTCTCCTCCGTTACTTCTCAAATCTAGAAACCCAATAAGAACTCAGAATATGACCGTAATTGCAGTGTTGCCAAATTGCCGAAGCGAGAACGTTTGTTTCGTACATGGTAGAGGTCTGCTTAACACAGTCATCAATACACTTCTGCTCGAGCTACATTTTCCTGGGTACCAGTACTCTGGACCAGGCACGAAATGAGCAAAACGACTTGCAAGGGGTGATTCAGGCGTCAATCCTCTTGACGCAGCTTGCAAAGAGCTCACGAATCGCCTACTCACTATCGCCTACTCACGAAATCCGAGAAAACGTTGAGGCGAGAAACGTAGCTAACAAAGTACTAGGTGATAAAGCGATGAAACGTGTGTTTGCCAGAGACGCAGGTTAGGTGAGAAAACGTCTGCTTTAGCAGTAGCAAACGCCGTAAAAATTAAGTTAAAATTGGGCATGGTTATTAAAAGGAAACAACAATGTCATTAAGAAAAATTATCACAGCTGCAAAGAAATCAAAATACAGCTTTAAAGTCTGCCCTTAATGGTGCACAAGTAGCTGTTATGAAAGCTCGTGGAAAGAAATAAACCTTGTATCTTGTCAGTTCCGAGCAAAGTTGGTGGGATTTTACCTTTCGCCGTACCTATTTTTGCTGGCCTTAGTGCCACTGGAGCACTAGCTGGTGGAGCTGCAGGTATAGCCAAAGTGGTAAATGATGCAAATGCTGCAAAGCGACAAAACTTAAAGTGAAGCTACCTCACCGACCATTAACAGATTTTAATTTATATAAATATGCAATATTAAAAACCTCCACATTTTCGCGGTATTTTCATGCGAAATGGATTACAAATGAGAGAATCTAATAAACGAGAATCAGCTATTATTAATCTTGATTATAAGAATGGTCTAGGTACTCATTAAGTTGCATATAAAGAGGTTGGTACCGAAGATATCAAAATTATAATACCGTTGTATACGGACATTTATGTCTCAAATTTCTATGTAATCAATTAAAGTATAAAAGTATGTATACTGTGTATAAAGGAGTACAATAATTATATAACGTCAGTCTAAGTTTTGTAGTCACCATGAACGATTCGTTTACATTAACTTTATTAACTTTATGAACTTCTCCTATATTGGAAACTCAATAATTTCCACCAATAGAGTTATTCCCGCATAAAAATCATGCTCTAGGTCTCATAGAGTTTTTGAGCTTTAATGGTGCATATTGTTAACAATAAATTTTATGTGGACGATGAAGTAATTATTATACCTACAGCCAGTAATGGCATAAGTGATGTACAGTGCTATCTGCAGAATGTTTTAGAACACGAGGGTATTAAAATTCATATTGTAACGGTATACGTTCCGTGATCCGTGAAAATCTTCTTTGGTTTTCTGTAAATCGGAATGTGGTCATTTAAGATTTTCTTTATTGCTTCTTTCGTCGTCATCCTTCGAATTAGGTACAAAAGCACGAATTTTGTGAAAGCATCGATTGTAGATAGGATACATTTGATTCCTACTTTAATGCCGGTAGTGGCCCATAAAGATAGCCCATTCGTAAAGATGTTTGATTAGTGACCTGGTTTTTCTGGTAAGAGTCAATACTTGATAATCTTTGTCTGATCGTTTTTGCTAGGCGAGGATACTAAAAATATTCATTTAACATTCTGAATATTTTCAATGCACCGACATGCGCGTATAGTTTGTGGCATTCGTCGATCAGATCGTGGATTATCCCACTAGTCAAACATAACTTTTTCTGGTTTCCTGCGACAAAATAAAATGGACTCTCGTACATTTCGAATTTCTTCGTTTCTCCGGTTCCGATGTCTTTGATCCTTTGTAGCGTTATCGGATCTTCCTTTTGTTACTTCGCGTAATTTTGTAGCCTTTTCCGAAGTTCGGACGATGGCCTTTTTGCTAGAGCATACAAGAAAATTTTTTCCCCTCTGATGACGAATTCCGCTGAGGGCAATTGACTCAGCGAGTCCGCGACAACGTTGTGTTTTCCTTCACAATATTCTATGGTAGGGTCATAATCTTGTATGGCCATAATCCATCCCGTAAGCCCACCACTGATCAATTTGCACGTTTTTAGGAAGGTTAACGCTTTATGATCAATGCGAATGATTAATTTTGCTCCAGGGTCATAAGATCTAAATTTCATTAAACTCCAGACTATTGCCAACAATTCTTTTTCGGTTGTATAGTACGTTAATTCTGACCCCTTCAACGTCCTACTCGCGAATGAGATTGGCATGTTAAAATGTAACAATTCCAAGAGAAGAACGATTCCTTGAGCACTTTCGCGCGTGAATTGCGTATAAAAATTAATCTCTCTAAAAAACCCTCTTGATTCTTTTAAATTCCGCGGAGTCGGATTTTTATCGCTTTTATCTTCTTCAGATCCGGTTTGATTCCTTCATCTGTCAAGACGTGACCTAAGACATTTACTTCTGGTCGGAAAAACTGCGACTTCTCGAAATTGATCGTTATGTTATGTTCCTTCAATCGTTGAAAAAGTTGTTCGAGATGGTTCAGATGCTTCGGGATGCTTTGTGTAGTGCATAACATATCATCGATGAAAGTGATGACAAAATCGCCTAGCCCACGAAGAACTAAATCCAACGCCCTAACGAGTGTGCCCGTGCTTGTTTTCAAGCCAAACAGAGTCACACAAAATACTTACGATTTTCCCTCAATAAGAAAACCGGTATATTGCATGGAATTCGGATGTAAAGGCACTTGCCAAAAGCTGCTTATTATATCTAGTGACGACATGACCTTGACGCCCAAGCAACTCTGAAATAATACTTCTGTCGTTTCCGCACGCTGATAATCGCTAATAAGAAAGTCGTTCAATTTACGCGCGTCTGAACATATTCTTCCTTCTCTTGTGAAATTACTAAATTACGCGTACAGTATGTTTGCCTTTTTAATAATTCGATTAATGTTTTTATTTAGCGATTTACATTTTCCCTTAAATCCATTGGCACTGGATATGTATGTGCAAGTGAAAAACGGTCTATTATCATTAATTTTTTATTCGTGTTTGTATATATCGATTCTGCCCGACTTTCATTATTATCGAGCAACGTGCATTGAGCGACATCTTCGTTAATCTCGGCATCTTTTATGTCAAATTCGTGGTGGGTATTATCGTAAATTTCAATGTGGTTTATTTCTCTCACGACATTAGGTTAAGTTTCTTCTACAGGAAAATGCTTTCTTAAACAATCAATAAATTTCTCTGGGTGAGAGTTTTCAGTGTCCAAAATTAATCTTATTCTTTTTGGATCCTTGTCCAATAATTTTATTTTTATCGCGTAGTTCAATCGTATTATGATCAAGGTCTATTTTGCTTTGTAATCTTTTTAATAAATTGACCACAATAATGCAATCATTGTTTAATTTAGGAACAATAAAAAATACGTAAGATCCTATGCAATTACCTATTTTGAATTTTGCATAAAGTTAATGCTCCAATTTTACAGGTTTTGCTCCTGTCACTCCGATTATATTCGTTCCTACAATCGGTAATAATTCACAATCTTGAAATATAATATTATTATTCTCAAAGAAATTCTCCGAAATGCACGTTATTTTGCTTCCAGTATCAATTAACGCTTTAGTGTCAAAATCCTGTAATTTAAAAATCATAATGGGGCATTTATCTAATTCATTATTTACATAATTATCCTAATTTTCTAATAACTCGCGGCGCGTGTCTAAAGGGAGAGGCTTTTTTAATTGTTGGGCCCCGGGTTTGCCTCGATCGTGTTTACATCTACCAACCCGAGGCATGCTCGTTTCCCTCTTCTTCTATTTCTGCATAGGTACATGCGTCGTACGAAGCTTCCTCTTGCGATAACATTCTCGCTTGCCTCGCATTGTTTCGATTCACAGGTGCTCTGTTACTCGCATCGCTCATATTATATTATATCATATTATATCTCTCGGAATTATAATTGTTTTGATATCCGTTATTTCTCGTTTTAAAATTATTTTGCCCATTATTTTCGTATCAAGGTCGGTTATCAAAACGATCATTTTCGAAATTCGGGTTTCTGTTACTTTGATTTTGCTGACGTTGATAATTGTTATATTTATTATAATTACGCACACTATTATTTCCTATGTACGGGTTTTGAAAGTTGCCATTGTAATAGCCATTATTTTGCCTATTTCTGTGATCTAGATAACTATTAAATTGTTGATTTTCGCGGTTTTGTTAATCGTTTTGATATCTTTTGAATGGCGTATTGATTATCGCCAAAATGATCGTTGTCTCTATCTTGCGAGTTCCTGCCATCATTATTTTTGTATTTCTCGAAACGATTATTAACTCTTAAATTGCCTCGAGGATTTCCGTAATTTCTATTGTATTTATTCTGATTGTAAGCTGAATTTCTTTCATCCTCGTGTTCATTTGCGCGATTATCTACTCCATATTGGTCAAAGGCCTCCAATAAATCGATAAATTTCCTGACTGTTGGGCAAAAATAGTCCAGGAATTTATCAATAAATCCTGGACGATAAGTTCTGTACTTATTTCATGTCCCCCACGTGGCCCGAGTCTCGTGCCATCAAATTCCACCATTCTCATAATTCTCATAAGCTCATAATTGCTAATATATCGCTTCAATATAGAGTTATAAATCGCGTAAAAACATCATTGGTCTTTCGCGACCTGCCCCGGAAAATTTTGGCACTGGATAATAATTTTTTATTAAGGGAATTTTTTCTTGACCGCTAATTTGTTTTACTTAGTCTAATTGTTTTCCAAACGCTTCATTATCACTTTCTAAATTTGTTATACGTTTCGTGCTGTGCAAACTCTTTGCTAGAAAATCACCATGATCTAATTGTATCTTTTTGGTTTTCGCTTACAATTTCGCTTACCTTTTCTTCGATGACAATGATATCACCTTCTAGATGCGCACTTCTCGCTTCGCAATTTTTTTTCCTAATCGAAATACTCTGATCTATTCTTTCTACTAATTTTTTAATTCTAAGATCTACATTTTGGCTAGACAATATACGTTACGCAGTCACTCTACTTTTCTAAAAAACCTCAGTGTCCCACCAGGGGTACCAGTTGTAACGGTTTCCTATTCTCCAGGGATAAATTACAAAATATTAAACGTTCTATTTTAATTCAAAGCTTTTAAATTCATAATAAACATTGCTTATTTCAACTTGGATTTTTGAATGATTCAATTTATTTCCATCATAAATTATTTTTAAATTCAAAAGCTGTAGCTTCGAGTGCGACTTGTTAGAAGTTCGTCCAACAATTATTTGCTCTTTAAGCCAATTTATTATCTCCTTATCACGATATACTGAGGGCAATTATTTACTTTGTTCTCAGTCGCGTTAGGAAGTGAAGTTGGCTTCAATAACAAAATTGGTAATTTTATTACCACACTTGAAGTTCACGATTTTCAATTTACTTTTACTTTTATATTTATGATGCTCGTTCTATGAATCTCTTATATTATTAGAACTCTATTTAATTTTCTATTGTGAGCAACATTGAGGTTAGAATGATTGCGAGTTCGATTTTTATTTATTTTGAAAACAACTTACGTTCTCAGAACGTTTCTAGCGACCCTACGAGTTTTAAAGTTCGCAGACGAGCTCCTTACAAGGTTGAATGTCTGCGAATTTCAAAAATTAATTCAAGATCAAATCATGGTTTAAAATGGGTTTTTCCTGCCCTGATATAGCTCCCTGATGTGATGAACACAGCCAGGTATCAGTTGCCAAATATTTTTGAACTAAACGCTATGGATTGAGCAAATATTGGCAGACGAGGTGCAATGTCCCCCATAGAATTCCTATCTCTACTATCAAGCAACGTAGTAAAAACTCGAGTAAAAACTGTCAAAAACTCGGGCAGTGGATAGAATTATTTAATTTAAGCTCAGCTGTGTGTCACTTTTAATCTTCACGCGCAACCAATGCACAAGATTGGCTGCCGCCTCGTAACCGATTATTAAGACTGACACATACACGAGTATCGTGATAATTGCTGGTTACTTACGTGTGAACGTTTAATTTTAATTTCTGACTACTTGAATTTTTAAAACTATATTTTATTTTATTTGAAATTTGAACTTTCGTATTTCACATATAATGTAATTTGTTTTAATTTTTCAAATTAATTT